>CAJNDT010003112.1:1350314-1457814 GCA_905221615.1 Symbiodinium sp. CCMP2592 | reverse complement strand
TTTGATAAATAGGTCGTGTTGACTTTTAATGTGCGGTAGGATGCTACCTCCTTCGAGACCCTTCAACCTCTTCAGCTCTAAACCTAGATCCTGAACCCTGAACCGTTGAACCCTAAACCCTAAACCGTTGAACCCTAAACTGCTCAGGAAAGCGCGGGACAGCATCAAGCGGTCACAGCTGCACAGCGCACCTCATCTTCCTTGCGCTAGCTGCGTGGACGTGGACAAGACGAACTTCCAAGAGACTTGCCTCAGAGAATTAGGGCTCAGAGCTTAGAAGTTTTAGGGTCACGGGTCTCGGGGTTTGGGGATGTCTGGGGGTTGAGGGGTCTGGAGGTTTAGGGGCTTAGGGTCTTCCAGGAAGAAGCCAGCAATTTTCTCGGAAGGCACAGCCGAAGACCTCTCGCAGTTTACAGCTGCTTAGCACACAATACACAACAACCAGTTTTCGATCATTTGCTATTGTCGGGTTTGGGGCTTTAGGCGATAGGGAGTATTGGTGACACGTGTGCCATTGCAGCAAGAGCATCGGCACACACAAACACACACACACACATGCACCTTGACACTTTGTATCAAATATACTTATTCCCGAAAGCTCCGGCACAACACCGACGCCTGTCAAGGTGCCTCAAACTTGGGGGTTTCTCAACTTTCAAGGCATCCAGACCCGAAAAAACCTGAAATGCCTCAAGCCTCCTAAGCCTTGGACATCTGGGGAGTTTTCTGCCCTGGCTGACCTAGGAGTTGGTTTTGAAGACGAAACAGGATCTGCTGATCGAGTGCCTTGGACTATCCGCTTGACCCTTCTTAGGTTTAGGGTTTAGGAACCTAAGCAGGGTTTAGGATTGCGGTTTAGGGTCTAGGGTTAGGGTTTAGGTTTAGGGTTTAGGGTATAGGTTTAGGGTTTAGGTTTGGGGTTTAGGGTAGAGTACGCACCTGGCTATGTAAAGAGGTTCTGTGAAACGGGAGCCCAGGACGAAGGGCAGCTAAAAAATCAGAACCGAACTCTCCCAGGCTCTACAGACGTGCATTTCGAAGTTTTCATAGCCCGGAAACTTGGGAGTTTCCGAAAACTAGCGGTACCTTATTCTGGGGTCCTGTAATAAGGATCCTACTATTTAGGGCATTAGATTGGGTCCCCCATTTTCGGAAACTCCCACTTAGCTTCGAAACCCAACACTGTAAACCGCATTCCAGACTCCCCTTGGGCAGACGGAAAAGAGGGTTCAAAAAAAAAACTAGACCCTTGACCACTCTCAGGTTCTACTCGCCCATGTGCGGCCACTGCACGCATTTTGCGCCGACCTATGCAGAAATTGCCAGTCGGCTCGTAAAGGAGCGAGTCTCTGCGCCTAAGGGGCCTAAGGGTTCAGAGCTTGGGGGGGGTCTGGGCTGGGTTTCGGGGTGCAATGCTTTGGGGCCTTAGGGTTTAGGGTGTGGGTGTAGGGGTTTAGGGTTTAGGGTTTAGGGAGGGTTCGGATTCAGGACTTTCGAACTTCAGGTTTGTGCAATGGTCTTTCGGGGTTTGCGGGGGTTTCGAGGGTGTAAGGCTGTTCGGATGTCGAGCAGAAGGCTGAGGTTCTCTATTCTTCGGTGATTGGCCACATCCCGGACTCTTAGTCTAGAGCTACGCTGACCCCTAAAGACTTAGACACTAAACCCCCGAAAAAAAGCCCTCAGCGCCAAAGCCTCTGAACGGAGGCCCTGAAGCCCGAAATCCTACAGCTCAAAAGACCTAGGCGCTCAGATCTGCAAAGCCCCAAAGCTCTAAACGCCCTAAAGTCCTACAGCCCCAAACCCTTGGAGGAGGGCGAAGTTACTCCTGCGCGGATGGATATGTACCGCATCTCGGGCTGAACCACAACTGCTGCCCACAAGAGTTACAACAGGGTTTTTGGTGTCCCTTCATATTCTACTACAATTACCTAGGAAGGTAAGCGAGCGGTAATGCACACAAAGCTTCTGATCTCTATATTACCCATTATCATCCCCGTTCTGTAGGTGTTTAACGCACTGCAGCGCTGTAGCAGTCTGCCAACAGCATGCCATCATCCAAGTTCTGCAGGGTACTTGAGGTAATGCAGGGGTTTGTCTACCAGCAATACATATACATATACATATATATATATATATATATATCAGTATATATTACATATTACATTATATAGTACATTATATATGAAATTATATTATCCTTTATATACATCTTCGCATTTGCGACCGCAGCTGCTTGTGCAGTCATCGCTACGCTACTTTGGGCAACGAAAACCAGGTTGAGGATGAAGATATGGGAGTTTCCGAAGATTGGGGGGGCGTACCTTATCTTGTGGTCCTTGTAAAGGGATCCTACTATTTGGGGTACGATATTAGCGTCCCCTATTTTCGGAAACTCCCGTCTTTTTTTTGATGGTTGCCCAAGGAACTCTCGAAGTGGCTGTCATAGCATTGGATTCTTGAGGCTGCTGCTGCGGCTGCTGAAGCTTCAACCCGGAACCCTTAACCATGAACCCTAAATCCTAAACCCTAAATCTTAATCCCTAAATCATAAACCCTAAATCTTAATCCCTAAACCATAAACCCTAAATCATAAACCCTAAATCCTAAACCCTCAACCATAAACCCTGAAAGCTTGCCCTGCTGCCCCGAAAATGCCACTCTACCCCTGGCGTTCGCCGTGAAGTGTCTTTTCATTGAGATCGCGAGCACCGGCCCCAATGTTCAGAAGGGTGTTAAGAGTCTGGGGCTTCAGGCTTCGCTGATCAAAAACGCTCTCCAAAGCAGTGTACCGTATTTCAGGGTCTATGGAATCTCCTGCGACGCCTCAGACTGCTGAAGTTAACTGGCCCTGTTTCCTCACCCCATGTGGGTGGTTGTCAGAATCATGGTCGCTTTCTGGGTCCCTAGTATAATACGGCACCGAGTATTTGGGGTACCAAAAAAGGGGCCTTAATTTTGACAACCATCCATGTAGCACCAGCTGCCATGGCCCACACAAGCTCCCAAGACCCCCCTTATCTTCGAGCCCTCTGGCTCATAGGCCCCCAGTCTGGTGACATGATGGCTTCGGAAAGTTCCAGAGCACCATGCTTCGGGATCCGAAAGGCTAGCTGTATTTAGGGATCCTAAGTTAAAGAATCCTACTATAGGTAGCGTCGGTCTGAGTTTTCTGAAACTCCCATCGTTGTCGGAATCGACATTGGGTCCTTTGTTAGAATTTGTGCACTAACTCCCATTCAAATCGCCTGCCCTAGACAACGATATGCCCAAAGTGGCCACGGACGCCGGCTTCGACATCAATGCTTCGCGATGCAAGATAAGATAAGGTGTTCTTGTGGGTGATGAGGAGTATCATCAGTGTGAATAGCATCGAGTCCGCCAGTCGTGGGGCTGCGTATCGCCTTCACTATAGACTGACTTGAACCACAGTACCCTTCTCCAATAGTTCGACATGAGTGACACTTCTGACCATCGAACTGAATGTCTACCACTGACCCAAACCCCTTGTTCCTGACAGCAATTGGTTTGCGGTTTGCCTCAGCTAACCAGCAACCGTCAGGCTTTCGTTCGGGAATCCGGTGCGGAATGTAGAGTTTGCGTTCGAGGTTCAAGGGGCAGTTGACTTTGTGAGCTGTAAACTAGCATTCCTGGATAACACCTACCCGGACCCCAAAAGTATGTAGCATAACAGCCCCTTGTAGGTTTGGGGCCATTATTTTACCTACTTTTTGGGGGGGTTTAGTTACTCCTGAAATCCTGAACTGGCTTCTGAGCTGGTCTCCGAAGTGCAAAGGGGTTCAGTTCTTGGGTTTTTGAAGGTTCCGTCCAATAGCCACCACTGATATCTACATGCAGACCCCTGAATCATGGACCCTCCTACTTTTTTGATATTCGATTGTAATACCATCCTGACATTAAGGCCCTTACAAAGCGGGGGTGTCTTGATCAGAGGTTTGCATGATGCCATAAACGTCGACAGCCAAAAATCTAACAAACCCAACGTCTGGGCGTCCCCCGATCCCAAGTCAAAGCTTTTGTGTTTTGCGTCAGAAACTTGATTGGAACTCGTCTGACCGATCGTGTGCTGTTCAGCGCAATGAAGCACCTGAACCTACCAAAACCTACTTTTTGTAGGGTCCCTATGAATTCCATGTCATGGTTTATAAAAAGAACCTGCAAAAAAGTAGGTTTGGTAGTTTAAGGCACATTCAAGTAGACTGGGAATGACTGGTTTTGTCAACAGTGAGGGCAGATGTAGGTTCACAACTCTTTACAGTTCGTCAGCTGTCTCCCTCGAGCTTGAAGCGATAGCATGAAGCACACAGAGGCACAGACGCTGACAAACAAGCGAGAAATTGAGCTGGACACGTCAAACCAATACAAGCAATACCAGCACATAATGGCAGCCGCGAGAGTGCGACAGCCGAAATGGGCGCGCAAGCTCCTCCCCAACCGCGTGGCCCTGCAGCAGCCTCAGCAGAAGCACTCCTGCCAGACCAGTGTGATCCTCGAGTCCACGAGGACGGAGGTGACGCTGGAGATCATGAGCGGAGAGTCAGTAAAGGTCAAGGCCCAACAGAACCGAGACACCAGAAAGACACCATCAAAGTGCCGCTCTTGCGCAGGTACCCTGGGACTACCACATCTGGCAGCTGAAAGATAGGGCAGCGAAACTCATGGGCTCGAGTCTTGGCAAGCTTCCGTGGTGCACGAAACACCCAGACCCACAACCGAACCCGCCGATCAGGTACTTCAGCCGACACTGTCATGAAAGCCGTGTACACAGCGACGTCCAAGAATCTCGTGGGCCACGAGCGGTGCAGGTCGTCCTTTCGAACTTAGAGCGCTCGTCCCGCCAACGAGAAGTAAGTAGAAGCCTCGAGCCAGGAAGCACAACCACCTCCTATTCGTGGCCATCGTCGACGGCAAGCCGGAAGACGACCTCTTGCCAAGACCTCAACACACGCAAGCAGCATACACTACCCGGTTGTTGCACCTGTTTGACTCAGTTCCGGCCTCTACGCGAGCGACACTGAGTAGGCCGCAGCAGTGCGTGCGCGGACGGCCAAAAGGCAATGGAGCTCAGAGTTGCAAGGCGTGCTCGTTCACCCAAAGTAAGCCGCTCCTTATGGTCCTGATAAAACCCTGGGTGGGAAACAACCTCAGTGCCTTTCGAAAGAGAGGTCAAGTCGCGACTTGCGCGACTGAGGTCAAGCCCTTAAGCTCTGAGCGTCAGGGAAGTAAAAAACAGAGCGAAGAAATGAGGCTCCAGCTATCAGTTACACAAGACGAAGGAGGGCGAACACCAAAAAAAAGAGAGACAGACAGATAGAGAAAGAGATGACAACAGAGAAAGAGACGTACAACAAATAGATAAGGTTTTTCACCTTCTTCTCAAGAGTGAAAGAGATGTGGATTGACAACTCTATGCAGTCCGACAGCGATCTTCATCAAGCTTCAAGTGATAGCAGAAGGTACGCAGAGGCACAGTTCTATGAACAGCCGACACATTGGGGCCACACGTCAAACCAATTCAAGCAACACCAGCGAGAATGACAGCCTCCACCAACATGGCATTGCAATCGGACGCGAATGTGAAATCCTTACGCATACCCATACAGCGCAGATCACTCACTGTCGTCCTGCTTCTCATGCAAGTGTGCATTGAATCCTCAGGTCCCGCCGGATGACTTCGCCACGGACAACTCAGCTCTCGCACAGACACAGTGACATGAAGAAGCCAATGCACCAACCAGGTCGCTGTGAACCGCGAGCTCGAGAGGATCTACGACCGTCTCTACCCGGAGGAGATCTCGCGGTAACATACTGAAAGTAAGTTGTGTCCTGAAGTCATCCTGTCCGAGGAGCGGGAGGTCGTATCCTACGTCCAGTGGGGAGATCGGCGCTACACATTCACATGCTGTCCGGGCGATGGCTCGGAGAGTTTGCGCAATGTGGTCGCGAGAACGACCGGGCTCCGCCTGCGTCCAAGCAAGAACGGCCACACCCAGTTCGTACACCACAGTCTTTCCCCTCTCACCGTACTGTGGCAAGGCTTCTCGTACGACCTCTTCGAGCCATGAACTTACTAGCTCGAAAGCTTCAGTTACCGCTTCCCCACGTAAGCGTCACATACACTGCCCCCGAACTCAGGATCGCATCAGGCAGAAGGCTACATCCGTTCAACAAGTCAACAAGTTACAATCAGGTTCGCAGCGTTGCTGAGTGTATGGTTCCTGCAGTCGAGACTTTCATGTTGGGTACGGCCCCCACTCAGTAATAGTTGAATAATACTTATTTTATAGATATATTAGGACCTTAATAGCAGCCCTATTATAGACTCTGACTGTATAGGGGCAGTGCCTAACTTTCATGCCCTTGTACTGACGGAAGGGAGTTGTAGGTGTCAGAGCTCACTCCCGGGTTCGGGGCAGAAACGCCGAGTTTGTGTTCATGGTGCTGGGTTTCGGCAGTTTTCCCGTTCAAGGGTTTGTGATTAATAGCAGGATGCGGGCCGGAACAACTGGTAGAAATATTCCTCAGCGTTCCAATATCTCCATAGATAAGTACAAGAGGTTGTACTCGGGGCAAGTAGAGCACAGCCGACTTCCACCACTCTAGTGTAGGCTTTCAAAACGATGTAACCCTGAGGGTCCATTGACCTCTTGTTCGCACTAAAATGGGCAACCTTTAACCGCTATGGGGTGCTATAACCCCTATACAAACCGAAATCCCAAAGCTTAAGCTTCAGTTCCCTAGGAACCTGGGAAAGTGAGTCTTATCCTCGAAGTGTGGGTCCGAACGTTTAGACATCGAGACCACCATCACCGTCTACACGATGTGGCGTGAAGGGAATGGCCGTGGGTGTGTCGATTTCCGGGCTTTTGGTTTCGGGAACTGTCACCTTCCGGCTCCTTTTTGTTATGTTTTTAGGGTTTGGGTTTAGGGTTTAGAGGTGTGGGTTGAGGGGTTTGGGGGTTTAGCTGTGTAGGGTTTGGGGTTTAGGGTGGCCTGGCGGATCCCTTTGCTCTAACATCAAACATTCAGCAGCTGCCGAGGCTTTTCCTACTTTGATCTTGGTGCGGCGAAATCCTGCGGCTCGGCTCAGCTTCAGGCGTTCCTCACGGTTCCCGAATCGAGTCACAGCATAGAACCCCTCGAAGCCCCAGACTAATGACTTGGCCCCTTGTTCTCTTACAAGCTAGCTAGAGCTAATGCTTAGACCCGGGACCCAAGGGGAAGAAATACCTGTCAGGCGGACGCCTTTGCGTCACACGGTCAGCACCGCCACAAACCTGCGGCAAGATAGAAGCCTGAGTAATTTGCGAATTAGAAGCATCATGCCTTGGGACCCAAATAAATATAGTTGTAGCCCAAAACCCTATTCCAGAAAGCTCCGACATTATCTTCGTGCATGAAGCCCCTGGTCGCGACATGCATAGTCAGAGCCACCGGCCATGCACCCCCTGCACGAAAAAAATGAAAGTCAATTGTACTCTCGTGAAGGCTGTGGGTACAGGATGTTTATGGACTTGGGGTTAGGAGAGTTTAGGCCTCCGGTCGGGACTCTGCTTCGAGACTCGGTGTTCAAAAAGATGCTACGAATGAACCTGGGCATATAGAGAAGTTTCCGGTGGTGCAAACCCATCATACGGGTCGAAAGCTGGATTCTGAAGCAGCGCAAGTCCTAGACGCTGAACCCCATGATGCCGACGGACATCCTGGATGCCACGCCTTGAATCTGCCACCCTCAGCCCTAAACCCTAAACCAGAAACGACAATCGAATGAATTAAGGCCAGTAGACATCGTTGACCACAAACCGTGAACCGAAGTAAGGAGACTGGCAAGCTCAAGCTGATCCAGTTCGATCGCTGGAGGACTTGCACGCGAACACTCTCAGACATGAAAAGGAGCATGTACTCCACAACCCGACTTCATCTTGCTACGTATAGCGGAGAGCGAGGTGGGTCGCGTTCTAGATCCCCAAACCCCAAACGCCTAAGCTGTCTACTTGGAGGGTCAGGGGACTTAGTAACTGGTTATTGTAGGGACTCATAAGTACCATAACCCCAATTAGGGTCCCTTCTAGGGTACTTATGAGTCTACTTACTACTTACTAAGTCCCCCGACCCTCCAAGTAACCCCAACATCCCGGTAGCGGAGAGACGGGCTTGCTCGGAGACCTGGCTGCCCTTGACTAAGCCCCTACAGTAGAAGCCAGAAAGTTGGAATATCATTATCATAGTCCCTTTAAGGTAAAATATAGGGGATCCTGCCATTATTCCATATTCCAACTTTCTGGAGTTCCCTTTAGTGTTGCTGTAGGGGTCGGGATACTCAGTAATGCCTGTGCCTAGGGCTTCCAGTTATACTGATTGTATGACATGACCCCAACACCCTACTCTACCTACTAAGGCCCCCATCATATTGAGCCCACAAAACGCTTCGGGGTTTTCCGTGGAGGTGGTTGGGTTTCGCAGCCCTAAACCTCGAATCTTGAGCTTAAGACCCTGAACTCGGAACCCTAAACCGTTTTCAGGAGGGATGTACCCACCGTCCTCAGCTGGATCCGAGAGAAGAGAAGCGAAAGCCCGTGACGAAAAACAGCTGGGCGAGTTTGGGCTTGGTAAGGGGGTGGGGGGGCGGGGGGTTAGGCTTAGGGTCTTTGTTTTTAGTGGTTTTAGGGGCCCTAGGGTCTAAAGTTTAAGGTGTAGGGTTAAGGGTTGAGGAATTGTGGAGTTGACTTTAAGTTAGTGTCTCGAGCAGCGTCTTGAAAGGGTTACTACGGGTTAAGCTCTCCGTCGGGCTGCTATGAGGAGATTTTATCGTTGAGTTTCAAGGGGTTCAGTAGGGTTTCGATGGGTTCGATCGCAGTGCTCAACCCTAAGCCCCAAACTTACACTCGAAGCACTCAGAGCTGAACCCTAAAAGCCTATTATAAAGCCTTTTTGGCAGTGTCTACGCGAAGAACCCAAAATGAAAACCATGGAATATTCCAAGCACTTAGGCCCCCACATGGCATCGTGACCCTTAAATCCTAAACCCTAGACCCCTAAACCCCGAAACCCTTATTATTAATTATGAGTATTTGTGTTAAACAAGTAATATTATTAAACCCTAAAGCCGTAGTCCCTAATTATACACCCAGAAAACCTGAGACCTCTTGACAGTGCGTTGTTTAGAATTCATTTTACTCGGGTTGAGGAGTTCTTGAAATCTCTATGAAAGGATAGACCCTGCGAAAATCGCACGCGCCTTTCTTTGAAGCACTACCAGCACGTGCAATGCAACATCCAAGCGCGCCGACACGCGTACTCACTCTTTCCTGTTTCTCTCTCTCTCTCTCTCTCTCTCTCTCTCGTTTTCTCTCTCCCACTCTCGCTCTTCAAACCTGTCGCATACCCAACTCAACCCCATATCCCGACAGGCGTTCTCCCGAAAGCCCGTCCTAGAATTCTGAACCGATACTCTGGGTCCCGATCCTGATCCAAGCCCTAAAGACTACACACACTCCAATGTAACAGTCGAGAGGCCCTAAACCCTAACAGGGGTGAAACCTAGCGCAAAGCCGTTTGACCAGGCTGCGTCCTCAGATGTTGGCGCTGCACCCGCCCGGTGTCCCTGAATCGAAGTCTCTTTAGGCTTGTACAGGTTTTCTGACGGCGTTCTAGGTTTTTGAGATCAAAGCTCAGGGTTGCAAGATTACAGTAGGGGTCGGGGTTGCGCTTTGCGGTTTAAGAGTGGGCTATTCGGAGAGTGGGGTTTCAATATAGGCGTTTGCAATCGTGGGGTCGAGTCTTTTTTGTGGGGAAGGTGGGGTCGGGTGTTCAGGGCCTGCAGGCGACAAGGCATGCTGGTGTCCAGGTTTAAAAATTCGAGTGTAAAATATAGGGGCTTTAAATTAACGGCCTATACTATTTTGGGGGTTCCTGAACAAAAAAGTTTAAAGATTCGAGTTTAGGCACTTCATAAGCTTCGAGTTCGTGTTGCTGCCGGCAGGTTCTGTCCCTGCAGTCTGAAGCCCCAGCCAACCCTATGTTCCAAGACAGTGATCTTCAGGATGAAGGTCATCGTAGCAGCCAGAAGTAGTAGGAGTAGTTGGAGGAGTGGTAGAAGTTGTAGAAGAAGGTTTCATCGCTCTGGGGTGCTACATCTCTTATAGCTTGATGTAGTTCCCAAAGGTCCTAGGCAACTGGGCAAAAAAGGGAATCACATGAGCAAGCTTGAGAATCCTGTGCTGCTCACTCAGTTGCCGAACCCAACACCCTTCCTGGTCCTTAGTACAAGATACGTTTTGCACTTCTTTCATCTCAAACGATTCCCCCGAACTAAACCCTAAACCCAAACCCAAACCCTAAACCCTAAACCCTAAACCCTAAACCCCTAAACCCCTAAACCAAAACCCTAAACCCTTCCTTCTTCTTGCTCAGCTCCGCGGTCGTCGCCCGAGGCCCCGAAGCCCAAGGCCGCGAGACCCAAAGGCGAGTCGAAGACGGCGGGGGGCCACAGAGTTTACTTGGAGGATCATTGGACTTAGTAACTAGGGTTTTAATTAGGGTAACTATACTTATAACCCCAATTAAGGTACTTAGAACCTTGCTTACTAAGTCCCATGATCCTCCAAGTAGGGTTGGGCTCAGGGTTGAGGTCTATAGGGTTTAGGGTCACAGGGTTCAGTTCAGGTTTTGGGGTCACAGAATTCAGTTCAGGGTTATAGGGTTTAGGGTTATAGGGTTTAGGGTTATAGGGTTGAG
Source organism: Symbiodinium sp. CCMP2592 (assembly GCA_905221615.1). NCBI lineage: Eukaryota > Dinophyceae > Suessiales > Symbiodiniaceae > Symbiodinium > Symbiodinium sp. CCMP2592. The sequence continues at coordinate 1,447,059 of CAJNDT010003112.1, read as the reverse complement.
GGTTTAGGGTTGAGGGAGCTTACAGTAAACCCCATAAAGTTGGAAACCTAATTAAGGCCAAATAGTGCTGGGATTCCCTATACATTAGTCTTAGGGATTGAGGCTATTGGGTTTTCAACTTTTTGGCTTCTACTGTAAGGCTTCCGTGCTTCGGCTTGAGGCTTGATCTCAGGTATCAGGGTGGAGGGAGCTCAGTGAGGCTTTCTGGTTTTGGGGAAAAGGGTTCAGCGTTGAGGGTTTGAAGCTAAGGGCTCAGGATTAATACTGTAGACAACTGGCTAATAACCCCCCTATGCACGGAAGGGCATTAAAGTAGAGATCCAAATGCAGACAGTGGTTATTCATCAGGGGTCTACATGTTTAGGAAGCTTCGGCGCGTAGAGGTTTACGGGCTCAAGAATATCTCATCAGGCAGTGGGACTGTGAAGCATCGGGTTTTCGAGTTCTTTGAGGATTTAGGCTCCTTCATCTGACTATAGAGGCAGACGACAATATTCCCTATTCTAGTTATCAAGGCGCCTGTATAAAGAAGTCTGCCCCTAAGCCCAAAACGCAGAAACCGAAACCCAATGCCCTAAGCCCCAAAGACCAAACCTGTAAGCCCATAGTTCTAACCCATAAACCCTAAACCCCTAAACTCTAAACCCTAAACGCCAAACCCTAAACCCTTAAACCCGAAACCCTTAAACCCCAAACCCTGAGCCCTAAACCCTAAACCCTTAAACCCGAAACCCTAAACCCTACTGTAAACCCTGAGCCCTAGTAGACGGGATCTGCGAGGGTAAAAAGGAGTTCAAAAAAAAAACTGAGCCCTAAAACCGCCAAGCTCCCCAGGTTTACCCCAATAGGGACCCCAAAATAGGGGTTACGATACGCATAAGTCTCTAGAATACTTACTAAGCCCTAAACCCGAAACCCTAAACCCTCCAAGGTTATCAGCGGACTGAACACGTCTTCCGCTGCCTCGGCACTCCTCGGGCCGATGGTCCAGGAAAGGGGCTGACCTGTTTATGGGGGAGATGAAGTTCTCGGTACGCCTCTGGGATGTGTTGTATATGTATACATATATATATATATATAAGAACAATAATAATTACGTATATATCTATATATATATATATGTAGATAGATAGATAGATAGATAGATATACAGATATACATATGTGCACAAAAGCAGTTGTTGATTTGCCCTTGTTGGGCTCAGGAGGACCGTATTCATGAGTGTTGTCAGAAGCTGTTATAAGTTGTTATTTCGGGTTTGGGCTTTGAGACATGCTGCTACACGGGTCGAAGTCGAAGCAAGAAGAGTTGGAGTTACGGGAACTCTTTGCTGTAAACACTGAAACCGAAACCTTCAACCCTAGACTGACAGTTTTACCTGCAAGTTTCCTGATTACAGCTTACCTAGGCCCTCAAAAGTAGGCAAAATAATGGACCAAAACCTATAAAAGGCTATTGTTCTACATACTTTTGGGGTCCAGGCATGGGCTTGTGAGAGCCCTAGACCCTAAACCCGGTACCACAAATCCCGTAACAGAAACCGCACACCCGAAGAGTGCAGACGAAGCTATGTTTCGATCATCCGCAGGCGAAGAAGTGAGAAGCTCACTCTTGCTGCAGATATGCACTGGGGAGTTTCTGAAACATTAGAGGCTCGTCTTCGTGATGGTAGTAAGCACTAACATGACAGCTGTAGATAGTTACAGATTCACGCGCGGCTAATCGTTTTGTGTAAGGTCCCTTGCTGACTCAAACTCCCATGTCGCAGTCGATCTGCAATCTGTACAGAGCACGTGTCACCCAAACTGTAATTCAAGCCTGCTTGCAAATATGCGCGGCTGACTGCTTTCCACCCTTGTGACTTCACCGGAAAGGACCCTAGCCGTAGGCCCCAAATGCCCAGCACCGCACGTTGTAGAACCGATCGTGCCCAACTACTACTCTGATGAATTTTGCAGGTTCCAGAAATCATCGCTTCCAAGGCAAAAACTACTTGGAGGATCATGGGACTTAGTAAGTAGGGTTATAAGTACCCTAATTGGGGTTATACGTAATTATAAGTACAGTTGCCCTAATTATAACCCTATAGTTATTAAGTCCCATGATCCTTGAAGTACAGAGACCCTCGTAACGCGCAAACCCTGAGACTCTCTCCCGCCAGGCTCTGCATCGTGTTCCCAAAGCAGCAAATGCTCCACATGAAGCACTACTTGGGTCCAAGCTAGAGCAACTAAGGTGCCATCTCCTTTAGCCAAAGGAACATTTTACTTATATCTTAATACTTAATTTAGCAGTACCTCAAGCCTTCTACCTTAACCCCGTAGTCTAAGCAGAGAGATAAAGATCCGATAAATCCTGTGTTTCTGAGTTTCCGGGCACAAGGGTGAGCGAACACCTATGACTTTGCAGCCGCCGGCGGAGGCTTTCAAACCACGACGCCCGGCCAAAGCAACACACTCCAAGAAGAAGAAGAAGAAAAGCAACAAAAACCAACCCAAAAACGCAGATATATATATATATATATATATATATATACGACATGGAATCTTGTTGAGTGTGTGTGTTTGTTTGTGTGTGTGTGTGTGTCTGTGTCTGTGTGTGTCTTTGTGGCTTAGACGTCGGGGTTTGTGATGTTCGGGTCTTAGTGGTTTGCGGTTTTAAGTAAGGTTTCGGGTCTGAGCGTGAAGAATTCCCAAAGTAGCATGGTTGTTCGTTCGTATTCTGTGACCCTATGTATGATGAGTCTTCATGCTTGTCGCACATACGTAGAAGGCATACCGGCTACTGGATACACTATACTCGTAATTTACAAATCCGAAGCCGCCGAACAGAATCTTAGATCCCTACGCATGCTATAAAGAAAAACAGTCCCCTCCAATCCCTGCAGCGTTTTTCCTACAATAGTATACACCAAAAGAATGTAGTTTGAGTAGTGAGGCCCACTAAACCCTAAACGTCTAAACCCCTAAACCCAAAACCTCACGGCTCAGCCCAATCAGGCCGGCTTCGATTGTTTTTCACTGCCAAGCCACCGACGGTGCTGATCATTGTTTTTTCCGTCTACAGACACCACCACATGATGGCGGGGTTGCTTTTGATCTGAGGCTCTCTAAACCATGAACCCCAAACCGTACGAGGCTCCTTTGCGGAGATGTGTAGTCGAACCTCCTTGACGGATCACAGTTTGAATCAACCCCCACATGCCTGCGCCACCCATCGCGATGTTCATTTGCTGCGCTCGTCAGCAAGAGGGCAAGAGCATATTGCAAACTGCAAGTCTTTCGTGGCAAATGCAGCGATCTCGCCTGGGTGGTTAAGGTATCTTTCCGCCTGCACCCTACGAACAAAAAGTGCATTGCATCCGCCAGCATGACCGATACGTACCTCAGTCGCATCGTTCGCACACCCTTGCTCGACTTCGCTATGATGCTGTCTTCTTGGAGAGTGTACGTAACCCCTTAGCTGTAGCTGGTATTGTGTCAAGCCGCATCCGCAAACGGTAGGAATGATGTCATAAGTAACTACCCAGAGGCCACAAAGTAGTTCCTTTTTTGGGGTTCATGTATAGAATCCTATAAGGTAACTCCAAAAGGAACTACTTTGGGGCCCCTGGGTATACTGAGCAGCAACAGCAATCACACCAAAGACAGACCACACAGTGATGTCATCCTTCTGAGTTCCACAGGATCGTGGCATCCCACTATTCTTTAGAAGCTGCCCCCACCCTGTAATAGTGACTATAAGGATTATATTAGGGCCCTATTATATTCCTATTATAGGGTGGGGGCCCCTTCTAAGCTATTCTCCTTAAACCCAAATCTTGTTAGGTGCTGCGTGATGACTGTTTGTCGTGGGGTGCCGAGTGCTTAGAGCCAGGACTTGCGTGGGCCAGTGCTAGGAAAGTCTGAGATAGAGTGACGAGTGACGAGTGCTTAGAGTCAGGACTTGTGTGGGCCATTGCAAGGTAAGTCTGACATGCCGCCAAACCCAAAGACTCCAAAACAACTTATGTCATGAATGTGCTGAAAGCCTGTCAGGAATCTCGCCAGTATGGTTCCATAAAGTTACTATGGTATTAATACTACCAGAATACCAACAAGTAAGATTCCAGAAGTATGACGGGGCCTTAGGAATCGCTGTGCCCGGCTATGACGGGAATCTTAAAAAGCTTCATCCGTCGCGGGACGTGGCTGCAACGCGAGTTGTGCCGATTTGGGCTGGGCTGTCCCGGCGCACCGTTGTGATGCTAGGCTTTCTGTTGGCTGCATGTGCCTGTTGGGTTTGCAGTTGATGCCACACGTGCGTGCATGATGACTGTTTTGTCTCAGAGTGCCGAGTCCTTTAAAGGACCCGTGGGGACCAATGCTAGGTAAGTCTGAGATGCCGCTCCACGTTTACTTGGCCTGCTAGGACTGCCAGGACCCTTGATTGGTGCATCGCCGTTGCCGTGCTGAATTGCGAGTTGTGCAGTTTTGGTTTGGGCTGTTCAGCACCTGCGCCTTGCAAGAGGTGTTGCATTGTGTTCCAGCCAGACAAAAAATGAGCAGCGTTTGCAACTCCCACGGTTGTGATGCTGGGCTTTCTGTTGGCTGCATGTGCCTGTTGGGTTTGCAGTTGATGCCACACGTGCGTGCATGATGACTGTTTTGTCTCAGAGTGCCGAGTCCACCTAAAGGTCCCGTGGGGACCAATGCTAGGTAAGTCTGAGATGCCGCCCCACGTTTACTTGGCCTGCTAGGACTGTCAGGACCCTTGATTGGTGCATCGCCGTTGCCACGCTGAATTGCGAGTTGTGCCGTTGGTGTGGGCTGTTCCGGCACCTGCGGCTTGCAGGAGGTGTTGCAGTGTGCCTCAGCCAGATGAAAAAGGGCAGCGGTTGCAACTCCCACGGTTGTGATGCTAGGCTTTCTGTTGGCTGCATGTGCCTGTTGGGTTTGCAGTTGATGCCACAAGTGCGTGCATGATGACTGTTTTGTCTCAGAGTGCCGAGTCCATCTAAAGGACCCGTGGGGACCAATGCTAGGTAAGTCTGAGATGCCGCCCCACGTTTACTTGGCCTGCTAGGACTGCCAGGACACTTGATTGGTGCATCGCCGTTGCCATGCTGAATTGCGAGTTGTGCAGTTTTGGTTTGGGCTGTTTCAGCACCTGCGCCGTGCAAGAGGAGTTGCAGTGTTTCTCAGCCACACAGAAAACGAGCAGCGGTTGCAACTCCCACGGTTGTGATGCTGGGCTTTCTGTTGGCTGCATGTGCCTTTTGGGTTTGCAGTCGATGCCACAAGTGCGTGCATGATGACTGTTTTGTCTCAGAGTGCCGAGTCCTTCTAAAGGACCCGTGGGGACCAATGCTAGGTAAGTCTGAGATGCCGCCCCACTCTTACTTGGCCTGCTAGGACTGCCAGGACCCATGAGATGCATCGCCATTGCACAGCGCCATGTGATGTGGTTGAATTGCGAGTTGTGCGGATATGGGCTGGGCTGTTTTGGTGCGTGGGCGTTGACAGGGTCTCGCAATGAGCTTTCAGGCTGCAGAGGAACTGCTTCGTCCTGTCCATGCTGTCCCACACAAACCAGTGCTCTTCACGCTGTAGGAGTTTGAGAGTATTATTACTATTATTACTATTATTACTATACTTACTGTTATTACTATTATTACTATTATTACTATTGTTATTGTTATTACTATCAGTACTACTATTATTACTAGTTAATTGCGACTTGACTTGTGTAAACCCTGTTCCCTGCGAACCCTGGGCCACTGACCCTTGCGACTGCGGTGCTCAATTCACCGACGTCCGGGGGACCTGGCTCAATAGCCTTTGCCATTCCAAGGGGCTTCGTAATGCAAAGACAATCTTATGGTCAAGTTTGCACAGGTCTTCTGCATCAGTCTTCGCAGACTAAGGCAGGCATCGAGACGCAACTACGATCAATTGAAGCTTCAAGTAGTATCCCAGTAAAGATGTCACGAGGTATTCCATCGCTTACTTGCTTTCTATAACGAGCCGACGCCGTTTCGCCTCTGGCGGCTTGCTCACAATGCAGGGCTACCCGCGTTCTGGCTGCAATCATGGAACACGACGTCATAAGCAGCCGGCTCCTAAACCCTAAACCCCTAAACCCTAAACCCTAAAGAACCTTCTTGTGCATGGGTGTCTTGTTTTGGGCGGTTTCGACCCAAAGGCGGGCAAACACGTACCCAGACACAGTGACTCAGAGCCGAGAAGCCCGTGGCTTCTCCAAGCTGACCTGCAACTGCCTGTTTAGGGGCCTGACTAAAAATGAATATACTATAACCCATAGTACACCCCAGGCCGGCCGACAAAGGGACCCTAATTTGGAGAAGTGCCCATGAGACCCTACAATGCCCTATGTCCAACTCTTGGAGGAACTCTCCTGGGCAAGTGTCCTGCGCTGCTCTGGGCTTAACTGCCCTTAACGAGTCACTCGGCACGTTTTGGGTTTGTGGGTGTTTAGGTTTTAGGTTTCAGGGTTAGGGTGTAGGGGTTTAGGGTTTTTGGGTTTGTGGGTGTTTAGGCTTTCGAGTGAGCAGGGCTTTTACATCCAGGAATGAGGCTTAAAGCCTTGTAAACTCTACAATCCTGGAAGGTTAGGGATTGTTGGGTGCACAGGGTTTCTGCATGTAGGAATGAACATTTCGGAGTTTAGTGTGTTTAGAGCGCTTTGGGTTTTTGTATTGAGGGATTCTGGTTTAGGGTCTGGTTTTCTTGGTTGTTTAAAGTTTAACCAAACACTAGATTATAGTGATTTGTTTCCTGGGGTTCCCTCAGTTTTGGTACGATACTAATGGACTATACTATACTCTAGGACAAGAATTGTGAGTGTTACAGAGTTTCAGGCTTCACGGTTTGGGATGTAAGGTTTTGGAGATAACAGCAGTGATCCTTCCGTGGTAACTAGCAGCTTTGCATGAGATAAGTCCCTAAACCCTGAAACCCCAAACCCTGTAACCCTAAACCACAAAGTCGCAGATAAGTCGTGTGGAAGCCCAACATCCTGAACCCCCCAACACTTCGGATGGTTGGCTCCTTTCAGCCTCAGGTACCGCTCATCCTTCAACCTTATTCTTAACCCTGAACCCCACATCCTGAACCCTACACCTTTTTGAAACGCGTAAACCCCTAGACCAAAGCCTTGAATTCTAACCCGAGGCATCAACTGCTGAGTGTGCTGCTTCACCTTTCGCCGGCCACTTGTTCGCAGCAAGGGTTTAGAGGAGAGGGAGCATAACGAATAAATCACGTAGGGCTACCACTGTACTGTTCGAAGCGCAATCTCCAAAATCACTGCTCCTCTGCTCAACCCTGAACTTTAAGCCCTTTTTGAGTTACATTTCTGGGATCGGAGTTTACCCCTGATCATTAAGCCCTTTTCTCGTAAGAGCCCTTATTATGGGGATCCGTACGATAATCAATCGCTAGCTGCGGGAAAGGAAAGGGTTTATTCATCAGGCGTCTATACTAAACCTAATCTAAGGCTTCGGTTGCCCGAATGATGGGTTACTGGCTTACCAAAAATGCAAACGACTGGTAACCTACTGTTTAGGTACGTGCAGCCACCAACCTCGAACCCTAAAATCTACAAACGCTGTGCCTCAAGACGCCGAGCTCGAAACCTGAACCCTAAACTCAAGCATGAGACTGTTGATGATATGGGAGTTTCCGAAAATTAGGGGTACCTTATTTTGGGGTCCTTATAATAAGGATCCTACTATTTAGGGTACTACATTAGGGTCCCCCATTTTCGGAAACTCCCATATAAATCCTGCATTACCTTAAGGACCCTAAACTATGGGATTTATGGTACATTCCTTATTATGGGTACTGCAGGATTTATATCATCAACCGTAGGGGTCGGAGCCCAGGCTATTCAATCACACTACAGTATACCGGAGCAGCTGATGCCGATTCTCATTCCCAGCGTCCCTTTCATTGCAAAGTACAGCCTGAACTCATCTAGGCTCTATATAGCCAACAAAGCTTTTTTCTATTCTCCAGTCGGTAGCTGCATCCTGTACCCAGCCAACGCAACTCTCTAAGCCGTAACATCTGGGTTCCAATTCTTAAGCTGTACCCTAAGACCTGAAGTAATTGCAGCTTGCACCCTAAAACACCCCACACAGATGACGGACAAAATTGGCCTAGCATAATTCCTAGGGTTCCTTGCTATAGCTATGTTATAGTTAGGATAATATGCCTCAAAACCCTTTCTTATTCAGGCCCCTATATATGGGTGGTTGTCAATATTAGCGTCCCTTCTTGGGTCCTTAGTATAATACGGCACCTAATATTTAGGATACCCAAAAAGTGACCCTACTATTGACAACTACCCATATGTCAGCATATGTATATTACCCAGAGGCCCCAAAGTAGTTCCTTTCTGGGTTCATATTTAGAATCCTATAAAGGTAATCTCCAAAAGGAACTACTTTGGGGCCCCTGGGTAGTATGAGCTGATCCCTGTCAGGCGGATGCCCTGCGTGTTTCCACGACTTCGAAGCAGGAGGCCTGCGCACCTTAAGGCCAAAAACAAGAACTTGAGGATTAAGGCTTTAGGATTTCGGATGTATGATTTGGTGTTTAGGATTTCGGATCTATGATTTGGCGTTTAGGATGAAGGCTTCAGGATTTCGGATTTATGATTTCTGATTTTTTCAGTTAGGATTTCGGATTTGGAGACTAGGATGTAGCATTTCAGGTTTGGCGATTTCGGGTCTGGGGTTTTTATAGGGTTTAGCGACAGCTGTCATCGAAAGACTGTAAGGATTCCACAGCGTCAACACGGAGTGGAGTGGGCCCTGAAAGACCATGCCTTCTTCTGGCTCTCCCGGACCTATTTCCAAAATTGGTAGTGCCTCAGGTTATTAGTACCGTTATCATTCCCCGTCCTATTTACGATTATTAGTATCATGTTGTTGTTGTTATTGCTCAGGTGTTTGGATGATCCCAATCTGCGGCCATCCAGCAATGCTGGACGGCCGCAGATCGAACCTTGAGACTTTAGGGTTTAGAGTTAGGGCTTAGGTGTCGTAGGTGCAGTCCGGTAGGCGGTGGAATAATTAGTCACATTAATTGCTGAAAGTTCTATGTAACGACTCGAGTCTTGCGAACCCATACATTCAAAACAGCAAAGCTAAACTCCGGCAAGCATCAAAAAACCCTCAGCCCCAAAACCCTACAAGCTCAAAGTTGGCCTGACAGGTTTTCCATCGCTCTGCATTGATGGATTCCCTGTGGGAGCGGCATGTAAGGCCAGTGTCGATCTTTTGGTTGCGGTGGTGACTAATATAAGGGCCTAATTACCAACATTAGTTTGGGGCGTCCCCGTTATAATGATAGTATAATGGGCCCCCAAGGCCTTTTCTAATTATGAAGGGCCCCGTATTATATATTCATGCAGGGTTTGGCTACATTCTCCGTATCATCAGCATCCTCGTGCTTACAGGGTTTAGGCTTTAGGTCCAGGGTTCTGGGACCCGACACCCCCAGCGCTGAACCGAATCATGCAGGGTCTTGAATAATTGCGAACACTATTTCTTAGAGCCACCGTGTATTACCTTGAACCTCCTTCCACGGAACGTCCTAAGCCGAGAACCCATATCAAGACCGCTGGCCGTGTTTTCGACCTGTTTTTCAGTTAAAGGGTGGGGATCCTTATAAACCCTAAAACCCCCAACAAAACCTTGACCCTAAACCCCAAAACCCCACATAAAACCTTTAAAGCCCTAAAAGCCTAAAGGCCTAATTCCTAAGCCCCAAACCGGGTGTTTATAGGTGCGTGCCCTCACAACCTATTCCCCTAGAGACCCAAAGCTCTGAGCCCAAGACGTGGTCTTCAGGGTCAAGCGCTGAGGGTTTAGGCTTTACGCGGTAGGTTTACTTAAAGGATCATGGCACTTAGTAACTAGGGTTATAATTAGGGTAACTGTTCTTTTGATTACTTATAACCCCAATTAGGGTACTTATAACCCTACTTACTAAGTCCCATGATCCCCCAAGTAGGGTTTAGGGCACATGGGGCTTATACGGTTGTAGGGTTTAGGACTTAGTGCTTGGGGTTTGGCTCCTATAGGACTTCAGATTCTCAAGCTTCTCATGGCTTGATGGTCTGGGAGCGTACGTGTCGGGTTAGCATCACCCCGAGCCTAACGCAAAGCGAGAAGGAAGTGTTGATCTCCCTGGGATAGGTGTTCACTGCTACATGGGAGTTTCCGAAAATAGGGGACCCTAATATAGTACCCCAAACAATAGGATCCTTAATACAAGGACCCCAAAATAAGGTACCCCCAATTTTCGGAAACTCCCACATAAAGACCAGCACTTTTGATTTCAGGGTTGGTGGCTTTCGGTTTGGGGCTCACGTCCCGGATGACTTTTGTCAGCCATGCCGTGAGACAATCAAGCTCCATCCTGCCTGTCGCATGCATCCATCACATTGAACCACAGTGCCCTGAAGCCCCACCACCTACGCTGGAGCCTGAACCCTGACCCCTAGAAAGCCTCACCCTAAGCTTAGGTAGCAGATTCCAACCCGCAACCCTAAACCCTAAACCCTAAACTTAACCCCAAACCCCAAACTTAACCCTAAACTCAACAATCTGAAAGCCCTGCACCCTCCCAGCCCTTATCGAGCCCCAAAACCCCGGCCTGCGAAACTGGAGAGGGGGCATTTTTTTAAGAACTTCGTTGGTTGTTATAAAGGCGTTCATGCAGATTGCTCAAGGCTTGGCCAGGATTCAGAAGGGAGTTTCCGAAAATGAGGGTACCGTATTTTGGGGTCCTTATGCTTAGGATCCTCCTTTTTAGGGTTCTATATCAGGCTCCCCTATTTTCGGAAACTCCCATAAGAGCTTGAAAATCAGTCCAGGTTTTCTTTCATACAGTTTGGGCTCTATCGTAGCGGATTCATGGTATGCAACCCCTGAGAATTCTACTCTCATCACGTAAGCCCCTATGTGGCTCCATGGGGACCACGATGGGATATCATCCCTGGCATTCAGGCTTTTGACCTAGACCTTAACGGCTCTCAGCTCTTGAACAACTTTCGAGAAGGCTTCCAAGGATTATGTCGTGCTCGTGATGTAAGAAGAATCCTATCCGAAGGTGTATACGGCTTCAGGTATGTGCTCCTTATATCAGGGCAGATGCCCCAGACTGTCCTGCCGAATTTCCGACTAAAGGAGTTATCCTGATCTTCAGTCATTCCAAAGCATCGAGGTAACATAGTAAGTTCAAACTATGTAGATAGTTTGGCTTTAAGCGGGTATACCAGTGCAAATTTGCAGTTGCATTTCCCTAACCCCTTTAACCCTGAACCCTAAACCTGGATGTAGGGCTTCAGGGGTTTGTAGGGTTCAGGGTTTAGGGGTTTAGGGAAACCCTAAACCCTAGTTCTACTCCGACCCCTCGGGCCTCTTGGTATTCCACCCTCCTCTGTGCCGTGGCCCCGGGCTCAAGCCGCTGGCTGAGTGGCATCTGCACAGCACACACCTGCCGCCATGATGGGCACGAGGCCAGTGACAGGGGCTTCAGGGTCAAGGCTTCAGGGTTTTTAGGGTTCAGGGTAAAGGCTTGAGGGTTGGAGGGTTTCGTGCACCGTGTATAGTCTTGTAGTTGAGCAGTTTACGATAGCCTGTTGCCACAGATCCACAAACTAGGATTTAGGGTCCAGGGTTTAGTGTCTGCATAAATATTTTCACAACGAACTGCAGAAGGTGAACGTACACTGCGAAGCCCTCAAAGCGACTGACAACGTTGTGGACCCATCCACAACTTACGTACAATGACAGCGCCGAGGGATATGGTAGTCTAAGCTAGAGTTGCCGGTCCGCTTCAGATTTGTTAGGGGCTTCAGGCGGGGGTTTAGGCTTGTATTTTCTGTGGTTGAGGGTTTAGAGCATTACTGTCCGTACAGGATGTCGGGTTTGGGGGGCTTAGGGGTTAAGGAGTCTACGGCGCACTTTGCACCGTTCTCTTCCCACGGAAACTCTGTGCTGGAAGTGTTTCGCAAGTTGATGGTGTGGGGTTTGGGGTTTAGGATACGCAGCTTGAGGCACGGATAACCATACCGGACTAGCCAACAAAACACAACCATACACGATTACACCTTGGACTGGTTTGGGGGGTTACAGGTTTGCGTGAGCCACGAAGTGTTGGACAGAGAAGAAGTGGCTCGAATGCGGCGTCGATGTCGTGCAACATCGATACAAAGAGTACCCTGCAAAGCAGCATTTTTCGACCCCCCAAAGAAGCCCTAAAGCCAATTCCTGATTGCATCCCTGATAGTACCCCTTACAGAAGCCTTAACAGAATCCCCCTATACGATAGAGTCCTCAACAATTTGCGAAACAATTTTGGGGGGCTCCTTACTACAATTGTAGTATATTGGGCTCCAAAGCCCTGTTCTAACTATGAAGGCCCCTTTATGATAGTACCCTTATTGCATCCCTGGATTATAGTAGCCGTTATAGATCCCCGCAAGGAACCCTATTCTAACTATTAAGGCCCCTATGTTGAGACCATTCTTTGGAGGCTGAGTATCCCTTATAGTATCCCTTAGTGACCCTTTAGAGGAACCCTATTCTATTTACTAACCCCCCTAGATTAAGACCCTTTGAGAGGCTGGTTTTGCTCCTCGTGTGGCTCTCTGCCGGGCAGAACGAAGCGACTCCTTCCGTCGGCTACTGGGAAGCTCCGGAACCTCGGTGTACTTGGAGGATCATGGGACTTAGTAAGGGTTCTTAAAGGGCTCCTTAAAGGGATCTATAGGGTTCCTTAAAGGGATCTATAGGGAGTAGGGTACTTATAAATATAGTTACCCCAATTCGAACCCTAGTTACTAAGTTCCATACCCTTTAAGTAGGGTTTCCTCCCGGGTGCTTAGTAGGGATTGCCTTAGAGTAGCCCCTGTATAACCCCCAATAGTAGTCCATAATGCATTCCCCCATTCCCTACTAAGAACCAGACAGTTTAAGGTTCAGAGTTTTTTGGATGTGCAGTAGAAGCCAGAAAGTTGGAACACTATTATCCTCATGCCCCTAAGGTAAAACAGAGGGAATCCTAGGACTAATCCTCCTAAAGCCATGTTCCAACTTTCTGGGGTTCACTATATGTAGGGTTGAGGGTTCAAGGCTGGGTTTTGGATTTAAGGCTGAACGTTTAGGGCGAGAGTGTTTGCGAGTTGAGGGTTCGGGGCTTGCGTCTTCGAATTCAGATTCAGGGTTCAGGCCCAGAGACCAGTTCATCAAGCTTCAAGAGATACAGCTTTTAGTTGGGGCTTAGGGTTTCGGGGCGAGAGGCCTCCATGATAGGATCAGTTTGGGGCTTAGGGCCATGTTGCTGCTCCTTCGCATCCGTTGCTTCTTGGCTTCTCCGTTCTCTCAAACCGTGAGTAAAGGAGCCATGATTCTCAGGCTCTGCCGTTTTTGGATTCACAGCTGAGGGCTCTAAGCTTCTATAGCAGCCTGATTCAGGTGCAATTCTCGTCCTCAGGGCTCCGTAGTAGGAGTGTACTGTGTGTTCTCTACTACACCTCAAACCCCTTTCTAACTACTGTGGTCCCAGTGTACACCGGCCTTCACGTCGGGCCAATACACTCCAGACCCCATACAGCAACTGCAGACCTTCAATGCCCGCTTGCTTGTAGGCTTTGCTGACAACGACATCAAGCTTCCCTATTCAAGATTTGGGAGGTTTACCACAGAGTGCACGATGGGCGACGAACTCTCGGCCTATGAACAAACCGCAACCATGAGCACGGTGTTGGCTTCTCACGGTGTTTGAGTTAGTCGCTCCGCAGCTTCCGTAGACGCAGCACACTGTAAACCCTAAAGCCGAAAGCCTCAACCCTAAACCCCTACCACGCTGAACTCCAAACCCGACGCCCTGCACCCCGGAGTCATAAATCGTGAATCGCACCACCCCCTGAGGCCAATGATCCGCACATCCGACGGCTGCAATCCACGGGCACCCAAACTCAGTACACCGTGAATGTCCATGTCGCAGCCCGGCACAACGGGCTTCAGGGGATTTGGGAATTAATCTGAATCGTCTCATATGCCCGACTGGCCCTATCCTAGCGATTTAGATACAAACAACAGTAACAGTATAGAAACGGTATTGACATGTACAAACGCTTGGAGACAGTTATGATGCAATCCAAGCCTGCAGGGATGCAGATCCGAAGCCAGCGTAATCCCCAGACCCCAAACCCTAAGCCCTTAACCGGAAGCCCCCAAAGACCGTCAACTTAAAGCTAGTTGTTTTTTACCTGCCAGACTGCCTTGCGAAAACTCGTTATAGTTCCATAAACTGTAGAGTCCTGTCGAACTTGGGAGTCTGGACGGGGAAGCCCTAACCCCCGAAAAGCCCCAAAGCCGCTAAAGCCCTAAACCCGAAAAGCCCCGAACGCTGAAGCCCTAAACCGAGCCAAACCCTAGAACAGTATCTGCTTCTACAAACTATGTTTGTAAAATCCTTGTTCTCAACAAACCCTAAACCCTACTTGGGGGATCATGGGACTTAGTAAGTAGGGTTGTAAGTACCCTAATTGGGGTTATAAGTAATTTTAAGTATAGTTACCTTAATTATAACCCTAGTTACTAAGTCCCATGATCCTTTAAGTACAAGAGGATCATCCCGAAGAGCGCCGGAGGTGAAGCGAGATGCCTTCGGACCAGAGCCCGCGCGCGTAGATGCTCCGCGGCCTTCCTAAGGGAAGGGGGTTCAGGGTACTAAGGGTTACAGGGTTAGGGTTTCGGGTTTAGAGTAGTTTAGGGTTTGGGGTTTCCGTAGGGTGTAGGTTTTAGCGCTGAGGATTTAAATAAGAGGGTTTAGGGCTTAGAGAAGGGTTGCAGGCTTAGGGTTTAAGGAGGAGGAAGGAGACAAAAGACGTTCATCCGTTGGCCAGGCCTTTATGTTTGGGACGGGGGTTTTTTGCTAGCATTACATATGATCAAAGGCTTGACAAAGGTCGAAACAGGGTCGTTGCAAGGTTCATGTGGCTTATCAGAAGGTTTTGTGACGGTGTTGTCGGGTCTTGCGCTTGTCGAAAATAAGGAGATCCCTTTTGGGGTTCATTGCTTCAGGATGAAGTGTTCAGGGCTGAAGGTGGTTGGTCGAGGGATGTCCCATGGCTCTTGCCCAGCTTTTCCCGACGAGCGGTGCATGTCCCTCTGATAGCGAGTGTTCATACATATTGAGCGAGTCACTAGGCTTGAGCCGAGACTTTCAAGACTAAGCTCCTACGGGCTTAGGTTGGGGCATGCTTTTCTGCAGAGCCCTTCCATGTTGTCAGAAGTTTGGGAAGAGGCCCAAAACAGACTTTGAATGGACGCCAACCTAGGAACATCGGTTACCTCGATGCTCAATCTCCCAAGAAGTTTCCAAGCCCTGAACCCTAAACCCTCGACCCTAGATCCTGAAACCAAACCTCTAGACCCTCCGGGGGGTGGAGGTATCGTTCGTACCGCCTGGGCAATCCGAGGCCCAAAGGTGCGCCGATTTTCGGGGAGGGTTTAGGGTTTGAGGTGGCAGGTCGTAGCAAACAGCACGAGCTGTTCTGTAGGTTCAGGGTTTAGGGTTGGAGTCAGGTTGACACTTCGTGTTTGGAGTTTGCTGTTCGGGCTGCAGGACTAATCAAAGCCGTTGTAGGGTCTAGGCTGGGCCTGGCGAAGTGAGAGATCAGCCTCGCCCTCTGCATGATGGACTAAGCGGTTACTTCGACGGGTTGCGGTTCCTGGAACCCGGCTTGACTGTTCAACCGAAATGCCGTAACTATGAGCCTCTATGAAGACTACCCATAGGCCCCGATAGTAGCTCCTTTTTGGGATGACCTGATAAAGTTCTAAATATGAACCCCGAACAGGAACTACTATGGGGGCTATGGGACAAAGCCGATAACATCCGAAACCTGACCTTTGGCAGGGTAACGAAACCTGACCTTTGCCAGGGTAACTGTGGCCTTCCCGAACACGGATGGCAACGCCGGCACGAAGATTCCGACACTTTGCTGCCTCGATGTGAGGTTTGGATCTCACAACCCGCCCGAAACGTGAAAGTTTCGAAAGCCCTAGACACCTAAACGCCACCCCGACGGCCAGAGACTGGTGCAGTTGCAAAAAGGCCCTCAACAAAGCAAATTTGCCACCCCAAACAACCCTGAACCCCCCCAAATCCCTAAAAGTCGCTTCTGGAAGCCCCATAGAACCCGTACAGCGCATTTATAGAACCCGTACAGAGCCCTTATAGAACCATAGAAGCTAAGAATTCAATGTAAGAGAGGGGCCGTAATGGGGTTTGGGTAATTATGTGGCAGTTTCCGAAAATGAGGGATAGCGTATTTTGGGGTCCTTATAATAAGGATCCTACTATTTTAGGGTACTATATGAGGGTCCCCTATTTTCGGAAACTCGCGCATGTAGGGTTTATGGCATAATAAACTTGGGGCGGCAGTTTCGGTATCGCTGGTCCCTAAACCTGAAGCAACCCAGATCCCTAAACGCCAAAACCCCCTACTCCCGAAGCCCTGGTGGCTCAGACAAGACCTTTGCCATCATAAACTCGGCAAGTTTCCAAGCAACCCAGAAATATCCCCTGTACAAGAACCATCTTCGTACCCCTGTTGAAGCCGTATGAAACCCTCATTAGCACAGTTTTGGAACCTTTATATAGAACGAACCCAAACCTCTGTTAAAAACCCTATGAAAACCTTCAACGCACCCTTTTAAAAACCCTTTTCGCACCCTGTACCATATAAAGCCCTTGTCAGGGCCGTAACCCACACCCTCAAACCCTAAACCACCCTAAACCCTAGACCCTAAACCCCTAAACCTTAAAACCCTAAAGCCCTAAACCACTAAGCCCCTATAAACCCCAAAACCCAAAAACCCTATACCCTGAAACCCTAAAACCCTAGACCTGAACCCTAAAGCCGTAAAACCCTTAAGCCCCAAATCCCTAAACTGCTATACCCGCACCCCTCAACCTTAAAACCCTAAAGCCCTAAACCTCAAAACCCTAAAGCCCTAAACCTTAAAACCCAAAAGCCCTTCTTAGGACCCTCTGAAGACCCCTCAAGCACAGCCAAGACTCGGAGAGTCTGAGCCAAGGATGGGACTTCAGGATGGCGCGTCGGTGGACCAGCTTAATGAGCAGTATAGTTTATCTTAGGGGTAGGGTTTAGGGTTTAGGGTTTTAAATCTAGGACCCAGAGTAGGGCCTTATTCCCTTTTTGAGAGTTTCGGTTCCCCTATAATCCGCTTTACTCTTAGGTCTAGTTATCTTAGGGGTACTTAGAAATACTTTTAAGTTTTTGGTTATTATAACCCCTAAGAAACAGCCAAGATTGTAATGTGTGCTAGGGTTCTAAGTTGAGTACTGAGCAGTATAACATACTGCTTAAAGATCATATTGTACATACATACCCTACTATGTTATATAACAGTGTTTAGGGTTTAGGGTAATGAGTAGTATAACTACAGTATGTTATGTTTCGAAAACTTGCACGAGCAGTATATCATACAAACTCTACTATCTAGCATGTTAGAGTGTTTAGGGTTTAGGGCAATGAGCAGTATATCCTACATACCCTACTATATTACTACGTTAGAGTGTTTAGCGTTTAGGGTAACGAGCAGCATGTTGTAACGTATGTACTCTACTACCGAGACATACTCGACTGTCTCATATTAGAGTTGCTGGGACTACAGTATCTGATATTTGAATACCATTGATGAGCAGTATACTATACTATATATACATACATACTCTACTATATCTATCTATTGGCGAGAAGTTTTGTAGTCGCCAATAAACAAACACTTGGGAATTCCGCGTCACTTAGGCTCCGCAGTTTGTTGGAGTTTTGCGATGTAGGGTCCTTAAGAACTCAAATAGGGTTTTGGGTTGTATCACTGTAAACATATTCAAGGGCTCTGCAGCGTTGTCTGCATGCAATGCAATACAGCGCCAACGTACCTCGATTCCCTAACAATTTAAACCATCCGATATTTGTCACAGAACCCTTATTCCAGAAACCCTATTCTAATCATGTGGAACTGCTTTCGCAGCGCTAACGCCTAGGTGAACATCTCTGGCTATGAAGAGACAGATGCTGCCCAGGCTACACAGCTTAAGGCGCCTGGGTTTAAGGGCCAAAGTTCCTCTAAGGGTTCCTTTCAGGGTTCTACAGGGTTGAATGAGGCTTCTACAAGGGGTTTAGGGCCAAGGACCACAATGGGGGAGTTCGCCGCTTTTTTGAATAGGCCAAGGGTTGGTACATTTTGTAGTGCCTCTTTTCCGAGTGCAAAGTAAGTAACTCCTTATGGAAATTAGAAGAATTCCACAGACGATCACGTGATGGCAGGTTCAGGGTAGACAAAGGTTTCTGTGGACTGGACCGGTCGAGACACCTGAATTCACCCTAACCCCCCCCCCCTCCGGCAAAAAGATTAGAGCCCTGAACCTGGGAGCCTAGGGTTGAGGGTTTAGGATGCAACACCTGCGAGGCTGGCATGATGGATCAGGCCCTCTCGTTGGGGCAGAACCCTGAGCAATCGGATAAGCGCGGCGTGTTCGTGGCCTCGAACATGGCGTGACCTGTTTGCAATAATATGTTAGCTGGATAATTCAAAATACTACTGAGCTGGCTTTTCTCAATTCTGAGCTATCCTGCACCCCAAACAATCTTCCTCGCGAGCTTGATTAAGCAGATACCGCTAAACCCTAAACCCTACTGATGGATGCTTCGGTTGACCGTGGTTGGGGGGACATATGCGTGGTCTCGCGCACTATCGGGGACAGGATTGAGTCGTACCGGGTAAGAGTATCCCAGTATACGATACTACAATAACCAGAGCTACCCGGCGGAATAGCATGTCTGAGTATCCAGACCAGACCCCTGCAGTACCCTGGATTGTTGTGGGGGCTGTTGCCTTAACCTCAAACTCAAAACCCCTAATTCCAAACTCAAAACCTAGACCTCAAACCCCAAAACTCTCAAAATCCTAATCCAAAACCTAAACCCCTAAACCCTAAACTCCTAAACCTTGTAAGGCAAGAGCGAGAAGCCTAGCCAGGTACCAGCGCGATGCGGGCACTTTGGCTGGCAGCCGTCGGCTCAACGGAAGGTGGGCCTTAGCCCGAACAACTCAGCCCGACAGTCCCCATTTTTCTGGGTTTGAGGCTTTAGGGCTTTGGGTTTTCTTCGGCAAATTTTGGGGTTTGGGGTTTAAGGTTTTAGGGTTTAGAGGTTTCGGTTTGGGAGTTTAGCTTCTGATTCTGCCTGGGTTGAAGGTGTGGTGTTTCAGGGTCTAGGATTCCAGAGTTTCTGGGTTTATCGGTTTCAGGATTTAGAAGCCCTTAAAGTGAGCACTGTAGGGAGGGAACTTCAGGCACGATTCCTGCGTTGTCGCAGTGTTCGGTGCCTTAAAGAGAAGGTTCACTAAGGTAAAGCATGAAATCTAGGGGCCTTAATGATTAGACTAGGGTTTTGGGGCCCATTGTACTATAATCATAATAAGTAACCTCCAAAATAGTATAGGTAATTATTCAGGCCCCCATAGAATGTGATACTGGAGTTGAGGTGTGTGCCTTGTCCTTCCGGTGTGGCTACTTTTGGTTTGGTATAGACTTTATGTTCAGGTGTATGATAAGAACCTACATGAAGGAAGGTTATGGCAGCTGCACGTACACTTTAAAACCCCGCCCTGCAGATTTTGAAGCTAGGGCTTCAGGTCTCTTACCGAACCAAAGGAGCTGAAGAGGTTCATTCCAGGGTAAGAGGAGGGACCCTTAACAAGGACCCCTATGTACACACCCTTAATATAGCTATTATATACCCATTATATAGCCCATTATAGGGTAGGGGTCCCCATTAAGGGCGATTCCTTTTCCTTTCGGCCCGTGATCTCAGTTTAGGGTACTGTCGCAAGAAGGAAAAGGACACTCAACAAAGGAAGACTGTCATTCTGGTCGCGTGCTTACAGGCGGCTAGGCAATGCGGCGGCCCAGAACACGGCGGCCGCTCGAAAAGTTGAGAGCCAGCTCTCCGACATTTGGGTGGTTGTCAAAGTTGCGGTCCTTTTTGGGTACCCTAATAACTATAATATGAGGTGCTGTTTTATATTGGCAACGGGACCAGAACTTTGACAACCACCCAAATTTGGGGTGCTGAAACTCGCAGGGAGGTTTCCTGACGCAGGCTCCTGTTCCAGATAGCATTCTGCAGGGATGGTTCTGATCCGTTTCCTTAATGGGGCGGGAGCCGGGGCTGTTGGGCTTTTGGTGAGTGCAAACTTATGGGAGTTGGATCTAGGCTTGAGGATGGTTGAGCCAGTTCAGTGGCCTGTTGCTTGGAGTTTGGGATCTAGAAATTCGGGTCGAGTGGGCTTGATTAAGTAAAGCCGCCCCAAGCGGTAACTTATCCTGAGCTACAGACCTCAAGGTTTGAGCCACATGGGTGGTTGTCAAATTAGGGTACCCTCAATCATAGGTGCTGTATTTTATTAGGGACCCAAAAAGGGACCATAATTTTGACAACCACCCATATCTTGTTCTATTTATGGCTTGGAGTCAAGAATCAGAAGTTGCAGCTTGCTTTGCGGATTGATTGCCGATGTTCACCTCTAAAGCAGTTTACAATTCCAGCAAACAAAACAACTGCAAGTGGTGTCGAGGTAGAGATGAGACTCGTCACTAGTCAGCACTGCTTGAAGTTCTTGCACCCCGGCAACCAACCCCAAGCCCAAACTCATACAAGCGTGGCTGAGCCCGAAGCCCCAGCAAACTCCAAATCTTACCCCCCTCCTGCAAACGCAAAAGCTTACAGCAAAACCTCAGAATAAAGAAAAAGCAGAACCCACCACCCTAAACACGGAATCCTAGCCTCTCATGGTGCTAAGGTGATTGTCCTTTACGAACCTTGCGGCAACTCTTTGAAAGCAGAGACGACCAAGGCCTGTAGGTTCAGGAGTTAGGGTTTTGGAGGTTTAGGGCTAAAGTTTAGGGTTTGGGGTTCTAGTGCTTAGTGGTTTAAATGTCAGGACTTTCGGGTTTCGGTTTAGGGTTCTCAGGTGTTGTTCAGGGTTTTGTTTACAGGGAGAAGACTCACTGGGCCTTCGAGCGTGAAGCTTGACGGCGGTGTCCAAGGTGCAAGGTTTAGACTTGGGCCATGGCGTTTTCAGGCAGTTAAAGGGAACTCCAGAAAGTTGGAATATGGATTAATGGTAGGATCCCCTATAATTTACCATAGAAGGGTTAGGATAATCATATTCCAACTTTCTGGCTTTTACCTTAAATATGAGGGTCTTACACGGCATGGTATCGGACTCCTCTGCAAAGAACCTTCCTCCCCATTCCCGAATCTATCTTTCAGTCTCGTTTCAAGGCTTGGGTTGGGTCCTAGGCCCCGCAGTTCAGGATTTAAGTTTAGATCGGGAGGTTTTAAAAGCAACCTCGTCTTCGTCTCACGGGAAGCGGGCCACCCCTCCTACAGTGCTAGCCAGAGATTTCAAAAACCTTCAACTCAGGAGGATAGTACACCTGAATTCACATGAGGGACCCCATAGAAACACAAACTCTGATCTACTATCGGGAACCCCTAAACCTACGAAGTGTTCGGTTTTAGGATTGAGGAAGCAGTTTCTATGGTCAGGAGCCAATATCATTTTTCAAAAGCAAGGTAACTACTAAAGAAAATGACACTCAATCAATACTACAGCCCTTCAAGGCAAAGGAGGTGTTGTTCATCTTGTGTCCTTTTTGTTCTGACCCGAAACTCCAAACCCTCGCCCTGAGCCCTAAACCCCCAAACCCAATGCGCCAAGTGCAAAACCCTGAGCGAAACCGTTCAGGATCGTTTGCAGAGTGCCTTTTTCGACACCACGGCTGGCTCTTTCAACCAGGCCCACGCGTGACCGACGAGGGAACCCAAGACAAACCTTGGTTTAGGGTTAGGCGCGGCTTCGAAGGCATATGATACTAACATGTTTCACGGCCTTGAAGTAGCTATGCGAGTCATAGAAAATGTTGTTTTCAGTGTTGTCTTAGTAAATATTGCAAGAGTAGCCCGCTGTAGTCCTGAATAAAAACCGATCATACAGGCTTTGTCCCAAAGAGGCCTTTTGGTTCCCCTCATCTCCTCCCGGGTGCAATAGGTACCCAGAAGCTGAGTAGATGTGGGAGTTTCCGCAAATTAAGTTTCCTTATTTTGGGGTCCTCATAATAAGGATCCTGCTATTTGGGGTACTATATTACGGTCCCCGATTTTCGGAAACTCCCATGTGCACTGATCCTTGCTGAACCCCTGCAGTTCTAAGCCCTATAAGAAACAGGCCATGAGAACAGCAACTAGGACCAGGGTATAGGGAGGATGGTGGTTCGGCTTTAAAGTTTCGATTCTCAGCGTACTAGTTCGTGTTCAAGGTTTAGCTTCGAAGAACGAACGCGCGGGGATTAGAACACAGGGTCGTGTGCTTGGTGTGCTCGTTTGGGGATGTTTGAGGGTTCGGACCTGTCGGTGTGTCTCGGCGGCCGTCACTTGATTTTGCCTCGGTTCACGGTGTTGTGCAGCCTCAAGGTCGTGGTTCTACGGTTTATTGTAAGGTTTCAGGGCTTAAGTTAGGCCCTGAACCCTAAACTTTTGGCTTTAAAGTGGGGTTAGGGTCTGGCTTTTAAACCACCACCCCGAAATTTGAACGGGTTCAGGTACCCTCTACTCCGGATGCTTACAAGGAGCCCCCAGCATTTGCAGCTCTCAGCGAGTCAACTTCTTGGAGTCCTGGCTGTCCGACTCGTGAACCTTGATCCTAAACCCTACCTTTGGTTAGTAGGGAATGGAAGAATGGGTAGTAATAGTAGTTATAACTGTACCCCATTCCTCCACTTCCTACTAACCCAAGGTAAGAAACCCCATGCATGAAAGCTTTGCCGAGAGTACAGTACAGTACCCACGTAGTCATTGAGCGCAAGCACGATTGCGCGAAGCCCCCTGCGCCGAGCCCTGGTCGTCTGGACGTTGCATCCTGTTCTTGCTTGGAGGATCATGGGACTTAGTAAGTATGGGTTATGAGTACCCTAATTGGGGTTATAAGTAGTTATAAGTATATAGTTACCCTAATAATAACCCTAGTTACTAAGTCCCATGATCCTTTAAGTGGTCACCTTGAATTTTTACTGCCGATCATGCAATTGGCTAAACCATGCACGCCTCAATGGGGTGCACGGCAGCTGTTAGACTCAACAAGGATCGGGCTCGGAGGCAGTAGAAGGAGAGCACGGAAGGCACGGAATGAGCGGTGCGAAAGAGGCTCCTTTTTCTACACTGGCAACCCCTGCCTGTGATCCAAAGCTTCGCAGACCATCCTGCGTCGAGAAGCACACAAGTGATTCAATCACTTGCATGCCCCCCACTCCCCTGGGTTTCAGGAGTCTCATTAGCATTATCTGACACTTGAGTCTGGTCAAAAGGCTGAAGTCCCTCTTGACGTCGTCGTCTGGCCGAGCGCATAGCTGGGTCCTCCACTATCCGCCACATGAAGCGCATCTTGTAGTAGAGCTCGAGTTCCTTCCCGCCCTTTTTGGTGAGAGCGTTGGCTAACTGAGCTTCAGAATGCACCCATCT
Organism: Symbiodinium sp. CCMP2592; assembly: GCA_905221615.1. NCBI lineage: Eukaryota > Dinophyceae > Suessiales > Symbiodiniaceae > Symbiodinium > Symbiodinium sp. CCMP2592. Next base: position 1,423,419 of record CAJNDT010003112.1, on the reverse strand, counting down.
CACTTTCAGATTAGTGGACATCTGGGACTCCTTGGCGCTGAGCAGTTCCAGATTTGCCTTCTTCTCTGCGCCCTGCACCGTTAACACCTCGGTACTCAACTTGTCGTAGACGTTCCGGGAGTCCGTGATTAAACAGCCGTCCACCTGCTTCACGGTCTCGGAGGGTGCTTGCAGGTTGACCTTGCCAAACTGCATCTCGGCCCATTGGTACCGCATGTAAAATAGCGAATCTTCGCCATTTACTGCTGCTTGGGTTTCTGCTGAGCCCGGGCTGCGGCAACTACGATCAATCTTTGTCGAGCTCCATGACATGGGGCACACTGCACAAACTGCTCCCTGCAGAAGCTGCTTCGATGAGGCCCCGATGAAGACACCCTGGGTGCTTCCTTCACGGGCCCTGTTCTTGTTTGCGGCATCAACCCAGGCATAAAACTGCATGTCCTCATCCTTATGCCTGAAAATCTGCAAGAAGTGATTCTTTCGTTCTTTAGCATGCTGGAGAAGAAGATTCGCCTCAATGATCGTCTCAACTCGTGACTCACACACAGCAGACAACATCATGCTTACCTCGGCTGCAAGATGCGGTCCTGTTTGCTGGGCAAACCAGCTGAGTCCTCCAAGCAAAGCCCTGAGCTGGGTTTTCTCCCACTCTGTCGTCTCGGCCTTTCGGTCCTTACGGCGTGTGGCATTGATGTGTATCTCCTCGAGATTGGAGAGGTAATGAGGTTGGGAGAGGGTAAAGCCGTCACTGGTAGTTTCTATTTGCACACCACATTGAACGAATTTGTCCTGGTCCCAATCTCCCCACCTAAACTTCTCTTTAATCAAACGAATAATCTCCTGCCAGCCTTGATCTTCTTCAGAGCCCCCAAACAGGAAATCATCCACATGACCCGTCACCAACATCTTAATTGACCCTGCGGTCTCCACACCCAGGCACAGGCATCACTCCACAACCTCGTAAGGCCAATGGACTCCAGAAACTCAGCTATCGTCCGATACCATTCCAAAGGAGCGTCCACAAGACCGTAGCATGCCCTTTTTAAGCGCGTAACCGTGCCTGCCGGTAGGTTCATGCTTTCCAGGATTTCATCACATGGAATACAGAACAGCTCACTAGGATACTCCCTTCCTTGAAGAAATGCTCCAGTGATGTCTCCGTTTTGGATTCGCCAATGACGGTTGGCGGCTGCCTGTAGGAACAGCTGTCGGGTCTGCCTCGACATGACTGGTGAAGTAGTGGATCTAAATTCGTAGTTCGGGTCCTGGTAGCCAAGCAGTATGGCCCTGGCCTCCGGACGTACACTCCCATCATCCTGTGTCTTCCAAGTAAGCAACCACCTCATACCAATCGCCTGATCCTTTGATGGCTTCAAGTGATCTGGGAGTGCTTCGAAGGCCTGTGCTGCAATAAAGTTGCGCACCTCTTTGGCTTTCGCCTCCTGGAACTTCACGCGGTCCTCAGCGGTCAATCGCTTTTCGCTTACCTCAACCGCTCGTCTTCGTAGTGCCCCCACGAAGTAGGCTTGAGGATTATTCAGAAACTTCTCCCATCCACGATTGCTCTGGGGAACCTCAATCTCGATAGCCACTGCCGCCTCTTCTTGGGCCCAATAGCAAGTTTCCTCTGCTGCCCAAGCACTCTCGGCCACGGAAGCCTGCCACTTCTCTCCAGAGAGTCCATCGTGGCGAGGGCCTGGTGGTTGTCCGACTCGTCGAATATTGCTCGGTTGACTGGGTTCTCTTGCCTCGGGATCCTCGAGGTCCAGGTCTTCGTCAGGGAGTGGCGCGGCCCGCTTGCCGCGGATCCTGGTCCTGGGCGGTGACACCTCTTCTTGGACATCTTGAGCTCGCTGCCACTCCTGCTCGGATGGCACCTCTGTACTGATATCTTCATACTGGCTACCACCTATCTCCTCAGCAAGTCTCATGTAAGTCCAGGGTGTCTGGTCCCTGGTGGCCAAGGACTCTACCAATTCCTCCCTTTGGCTGGCAGGTCTCAGCTGCTCGGGGCTACATTTCATGAGATGTCGCCCCCGTACTACCCACACAGAGTGAGCCGGGCGCGGCTCATCGTCAGTAGACCGTCTGGTTTCCATGGCCAATATGCGCGCCGGTCCCAAAAACCGGCCTTGCGTTGTGTTGGGACTGCGCTTTCCGCGCCCAGACTCCTGGGTGCGCCAAAAGTAGACGAGATCCCCCGGATGGTACAGGTGGCTCGGTCTCGTTCTAGAATTCACTGCACGACTCACTCTCTGTTGTGCTTGCCACTCCACTAGCGCCTTTTCCGCTGAAGCTCGTAGCTCGGCCTCCTTCCGAAAATCTTGTAGAAGTTGATTCAGAATCACATCTGGAGGCTGCGGTCTTTCTGAGTGTAGGTGCCGTCCCGTCTCGTCTGGGGCGCTACCCAGAACATGATGGACCGGTGAGAATCCTCTCACCAGCTCGCGCTGATTGAACGTGTTAAAAGGCAAGCTCATGACTTGTTCAGCAGACAAGCTTGGGTCTTCCGCACTGAGTTTTGTCATAACTGTTTTCAACCCTTGAATCGCGTTCTCCACAGTTCCAATCTGCCAATGTGCTTCCCCCGGTATGATATCCAGATATATCTCATTGCGATCACAGAAGTTCTCTACACTTGCCGAACGGAAACTGCCTGCCGGATCGAGCCTCAAAGCTCGTGGTTTCCCGAAAATTTGGATCCAGCCCTCAGACAGAAAGTTGAGGCATGTGGCGGCGTTGGGAGTTTGCTTGTTGCCCTTGGTAAGGATTTTTGCCACTCGAAATCGTGACCCTTCATCAACCACCATCATGAAATTCTGGGTTTCCCCACTATGGGGACAGTTCCAATGGCCAATATCGGCCGTGATAGTGTGAAATTTGGGAGGCAATGGTTCCAAGGACGCCAGCTGTCTCGGCTGTGCTTTCTTTCGTTCGTGACAGATGGGGCACTGAAATTCTTCGGCTAACCTAAGAACTAAGGGGTCCACGTGACGACGTTTGAGGGCCTCAACTAAGTTCCTCGTGCTCCCATGTCCCGTCGCCGCATGAAGGAGATACAACTTACGTTTGATTTCCTCTTCAACGTTACTTCCCTTCTTAGCCTCCCCCCGAAACACAGCCCTAGCCTCAGCACCTTGTCTTCCCTCTTGCCACTGGAACCCACAAGCCTTCAACCACTGAACGTCCTCAACACTCAAGTGAAGAACCCCTCTGCTGGTGTAGCCTCCGACGGTCACTCTGTGGCCGTGCCACGGTTGCGTGGCATGCCACTTCCGAGCATCAAAGGGCACAACCTGGTGTCGGGTCCGTCGTAGGTGTCCTGACTTGTACTCGCCTGTGGGTAGCTGGAGGTTTAAGGAAGGATGGTTGGGATTTGTGCTGGGGCCTTCCAGCCACATTTCTCCATGTTGGTATGGAGTCACTCCAATCAGATGGTTCAGGGTATGTGGGAGGTTGTTGACATCCCTATGCACTTGCATTTGACAATTGTCGTTCACGATGATGCTGCTACACTGAATGTTGTCCTGGGACCAGTGCTGCAAATACTGAAGGATGTACTGACACGTCTGGGGCAGTTGTCGGGTAACTTTGGTCACTCCGTAGTGGTTACCGTAGGCATAAACACCTAGAACAAGGTACCTCGGCTTGGCTTGACTGTGGGCTTGCCTGGGTCGAGGGTGTTCCTGGAAGGGCAGTTGGTTCAGAAGTTCTTCGCACTTCTTATGGCTGTAGTTCTGGGTCTTTAAAAGCTCTCGAGCCTGGGCCTCAACGTGGTTCACCCTCTCTTGAGACACCATAACCTCAGCCTCCTTTTCCAACATGCACCCTTCTGAAGAACCCTCCTGTTCCCTCGCACCTCGGTCGATAGCCACCTGCGCCTGCCCTGAAACCTTTTCCGAAACCCTTTGTTCGTTCACACCCTGAAGATCCCGACGGCCCACAAGACAATTTGCACACGTTCGAGGATTCCCGGGCATGCTCACTTCTCCACACGTACAAAACTCACCCCCTCCGAAGGCTTGGCACAAGTAGCTTGAACCCTTACACTCCTGAAGAGTTTCCACATGGCCCATTTCTTGAGTCAGAACCCTGGCTATCCTATGGGTCAGTTCAGACGTGTACCCATGAGCACCATTCCGAAAAGATCCCGTGCACTTTCCATGAAGGTAGGATCGGGGACACCTACATGGGGCCTCCAGGTCCTCAGCGAGCCGTTTATGAGTAGTCAGTATTCGCCATCCCCGCTGAACCAATCTCTTCGTAGTCGAATCCCTCAGATTGAACGCGCAACCGCTAGCCACCGCCTTATACAACCCATACTTCTGCTGAAGATTATTCAGCAAGGGAAGCCTCCAAGCATCTGAGCGGTCTGCCAGTTCAAAGGTCACATGGATGCCCTTCTGCACAGCACAGTGTATCACGCATGCGCAACCTACAAAGACCCTCATGGCATGCCTACGCTTCTCCTTCAAATTTTCCGCCTGTTCCTTGTTGGCCTGATTCGGTCCCTGCATGGGAGAGAAGGGTCCACTGGGAGGTCGCAACCAGATGTGTTGCGGCTGCTCAACTTCAATGCGGCTCAACACAAGTCGCACACCCTCATCGGTAGACAGATCACATCCATTGTTCAAGTAGCACTGAGTCACTGCGTCCTCTCTTTTTGCCACAGACTGAACAGTGCTGGCAAGTAGGTTGTCGGCCTCACACGCACACTCCATGAGGCACGGTCTCTGGAAGCCTACAAGGGACTGAAAAAGGTCGGGAACTACAGACCAGGCTTGCCTCTCCAAGGCTCGCGCTTGGCCTGGGGAGAGCTGCCTCGTGCTCTGACTTTTCAGCTGAGCACTCAGCCGCTGAGAAGCACTCATACAACTGTGCTCCTCCCACAACTCACTATCCGAGCCCTCTACAACTCGTTCATCGCTTCGCTCAGTACACTGAACGACCCGTCGGTGAGCTGGCCCTCTTCGGTGTTCCCCGCGGTCTTGCGTGGTCGTTGGCCCTTCACCTCGGCAAGCTCCTGGCGCATCGACTCCATCGCTTCGGCCATTTCCTGCATCATCTTCACCGCCTGCGCACTGGTGGGGTCGGTGCTGGCTCGGCTCGACCCTGCGCGACCTGACACATGGCTTGAGGTGCTCGGGATCTGCATCTTCATGTAGCCCTGCTCCTTGCGCGTGACTGGCGGGGCCTTTGGAGTGGGCTTCCGGTCCATCTGCAGCAGCCACTTGGCAAGCCGTGCCAATCTGGGATCCACATGGTCCTCGCCGCTCTCCTGGAACGTAGTTTTCACCCAAGTCGCATAGTCCTGATACTGCGTGGCAATGGCAACGTAGCGCTCGTTGGCATGTTTGCCGAAGCCGGCCAGGTCGTTGGCCTCGGCTGGGCACACCCGGCGGATCTCCTTGGTCGCCTTGTCGATCATCTTCGCCATCACCTCGTTCCCCGTCAGCTCGAGCTTGAGCACCTCGGTGCAGTACTTGGTCAGGTTCGCCTTGAGCTTGCTGGCTCGGCGTAAGTCCTTGAGCATCTTTTCCATGGTGGAGTTGGGGCTCGCCTCCTCGTTCTCCAACAGTCCTTGCTCTCGGAGTTCTCGGAGTCGTTGGTTCAACTCCACCATTGTCCAGCTTTGTGGCGGCACCTCGCCGTGGTTCATCAGCTCCATGCGTAGGTCCTCCTTGGTGGCCTTCGGCATGCTGCCCTTGGCGAGTTGAGGGCGAGGATAGCTACCGCCTTCTTGCTGGGACTCACAATCAGCTGCGAAAGTCACTGATCGCGGTCGTCTGGTCTAGGGCTCCGTGTCTTGCCCTGGTGCTTCAGACTCAAGTGCAGATTGTACACTAGCATCACTACCATGAATTCCTATACAATCACTCCTGAAACCCATCTCGCTATCAACTCTAGAGGTTTGCAGAGTGGTTTTCACCCCGGTTTCCGCTGAATCGGTGACCTTCACTGCTCGCACGGAATCACGAGCAGGAAGGAGCTGTCCCTACACGTTCAGATAGCTCTTCAAGCTGGGCACTTCGCAGGTCGTGGCCACGCCTTCAGCGAGCCAGTCCTCTGTCATGGGTATCAGTTGGTGCCCCGTCTGAGAGCGCTCCGCTTGCACAAGTTTCGTGTTGTCCAAAGCCCTGAAGCACACCAAATCCGACTCAAAATCTATAACTATAACAGCTTTCAACTTGCGCAACGTGTCTATTGACAGCAACATTGGCCCCGTGCCTCGGTCGAGGCAGTGGACCTTGACTTCTCCAGGCTTCTTGTCTGCACAGATCCGAAGCTGTACAGTTGAACTGCACCTATCCTCGGACCCATTACCAAACCCAAAAACTGGCCTCTCAGTGGTGTCCACTGAGATCAGTCCTGAATGACCACTCTTGAGGTTGTTCAGCTGCATGATCCGCTCCATTGCGTTGATTGAAGCCAGAGTTTTCGTGGCTCCGCCGTCGATCACGGCCTTTCCTTGTGAGACCGCGTCGGCCGTGGAGATGCCGCTCATCATTGCTTGCATGTAGTTGGAGTTGTCCTCGGCACTCTGCTCCACGGTGAGGGCTTGGGGCTGATCACAGAAGCAGACAAAGGAAGAGGTAGCAGCCACTGGTTCGGCACTTTTTGCTGCAGCCGTTGGTGGATCAGGGCAGTTAGCGACGCGGTGGCCGGTTCGGCCGCATCGCAGGCACGTCATTTTCTCATCTCGTCCTTTTCCTCCATCTCGTTGCCCTGCTCCAGAATTGGTGCGAAAGTACTGCCTCGCCAGTCGTACATTGTTCTGTCTTTGTCTCGCTTCCTTCAGCGTCCGCCTGCCCTGGTTGATCGCGGCCAGGGCGGATTGAGCATCTTCTTCCGCTTCATGCCATTCTTCCTGGTGCTCGGCCTCCAGGATCGGGTCGGTCTCCATGGTCTGCGTCTCGTCCTCGTCCGGCTCCTCGTCGTAGAGCTCGCCCATGTAGCCCGAGTTCTTCGGATGGTATTCTCGGCGCTGGCCGTCGAGAACCGCACATTGGTTCCGAAGTTCTTGGGCCACCCGGTCATAGCGAAAATCGCCTTGGAGAGCCGTTTGAACACTGTTCTTCTCCTGGGCTGTCAAACCCGAATCATGGAGTAGGTACCACCCCTGGACGTAGTTCGGGAGGAGCTCGGGCATCGCTGGGGCCTCCTCCACGGGCTCCTTGTTCCAAGTCCAGTGGTTGTACCACGGACTACCCCACCAAGAGTAGCCCCACTCCTGGTGTCCGTAGTTCCACTGGCCGCGCTGCCAATAGCTCCATGATCGGTCCTCGGTGGAGGCGGTCGTCGCCTCTGTTGCTGGTGCCTCGTCCTGGTCCTCGGTCGCCTCCTCGGCAGGCGTGTAGTCGTAGCTACTGCGCCTGCTTGAGTTCCACGATGGTGCCCAGGATGTAGAAGTCCTGCCTTTAGCCTTGTTGGTCTCGCCGGGTTGGAGTGGACTAACGCGCTGCAACGCCTGGCAAGCCCTCAAGTAGATCTCGCTCTTTCGGGCGATGTAGCTGTTGATATCTTCATTGTTGCGTCTTCTTGATCCCTTGAAGTACTTGCTCAGGTAGTCGGTCAGGTCGGAGATCTGGGGCCGGCCGAGTGCGGCCCTCAGGTGCTGCATCAAGGTGTGCACACCTTGGTTGTTCGAAAGCCTGGTTTTCCAGCCACATGCTTCTTTGCAGCACCTTTGAGTGCCGCGGCCAGTTTTGGCCCGCAAAGATATCTCTTCTCGTATGCTACCGACTGCTCCCAGAGTAGGCTGCTCTCCTCATACTCTTGGAAGCTGCCAGCGTCTCCATCCCAACTCGGTGGCCCCTCGTGAGCCTTGCTGCCTTCCCCACCGGAGGTCATGATCTCAGCTGAAGGCCCAAACGTTCAGCTGTCGTAGGTCCCTGGATCTTCACAAGCTCGGAAGCCTCTATGGAGGCTCCGCTGCCATGCACGCCTCAATGGGGTGCACGGCAGCTGTTAGACTCAACGAGGATCGGGCTCGGAGGCAGTAGAAGGAGAGCACGGAAGGCACGGAATGAGCGGTGCGAAAGAGGCTCCTTTTTCTACACTGGCAACCCCTGCCTGTGATCCAAAGCTTCGCAGACCATCCTGCGTCGAGAAGCACACAAGTGATTCAATCACTTGCAACCAGACAAGGAGCTAAATCACGACTGTAGATTAGACCCTCGATTTCTCAAATACCTAAACACTGAAATCCTAGGAATCCTAAACCCGAAACATTTCTTAAACCTGTATGGTAGAAAGAACCGTTGTATAAGCTTCAGTCTCAGACGCATGTTGGCCCGGAGGTGCTGGATGTCTGCTCCCGCTCGACCGTCAGCTTCACCGGCGATATTGTCCTTGGGCCGCAGGGGCTTCGGGTTACGGGTGTGGGTTTAAGGCTTGGGGTATGGGCTGAAGGGTTTTGATAGTCTGACCCCTACATTAGTATTTCTAGTGACCTGAGCCCAGAGTTCCTTGACTTGTGGAGGGTCTGGTGAGGCCAGGCCGGAAAAGAGCCCCAAGGCCCTGCGCAAACAGAGCCGAAGCTACGCGTAAAAAGCCCAGATACAGCTTACATATGTATGCATGCATGCATGTATGTACGTATGTATGTATGTATGTGTTCATATATATATATATATATATATCCATATATATATATATATATATATATATATATACACACACATATATATATATATATATATATATATATATATATTATATATACACATACACATACACATACACATACACATACACATACACATACACATACACACAGATGTGTGTACATGTATATTTTTGCTGTATATGTAGAATCAAGCTGCCCTAAACTTGCACCCACAACAACCCGATTGAAAGCAAGCCCAACCCACCCACCCACCCGCCCACCCACCTACCCACCCACCCACCCGGGGCAAATCCACACACACACACACACACACCAGGCAAAACCACACACACACACACACACACACAACGCAACGCGGACAAGGTTGGACCAGTCCAGGGATGTCCTGACTCCTCCGATGTTTGGGCCACCTACACTGCTGTGAGAGATCAGATGCAAGGCGCGAACCGGGCAGAAACCTGAAAAGACCCTGCAACCCTCGACCTAAAGGGGCCCTTTAAAGAGGCCTTAAATCCTCAATCAAAAAGGTATTAAAACCAAAACACTAATTAGACCCTTTTCCTGAAGGGGCCCCTTCCTAAACCCGAATCTTCAAAAGGGGTTTAGGAGTGACCTTGCTTCGAGGAATTTGGAGCTTAAAGCTTCAGGCGTTTCCGGGTTTGTGCGTTTGGGGGTTTGGGACTTGAGGGGTGTCGGGGCGCTTTCCAAGGCCCAAAGCCCGAGACCTGCAGGAAAGTAGGTGATGGTTGCTTACGCGTCTACCGCTCTGTCTGCATGAGGGTTTCGGAGGATGAGTACGCAAGCCCCTCAAGAGGCGTTCTGTTGGTGTATCAAATTCATCCAAGGCACCATGTCCGAGCGGTTTGGGGTGTAGCATTTGGCTTCGGGTGTAGGTTATTTTTGTCCGACTCTTGGCAAGCCTTGTCCTGCTGCGGCTGAGATGATCTAGAAGTTGTCGGCGCGAGTCGTTTTCAAGCCACATGAAAGCGCGAGGGATCGTCCTCTGGTGAGCACCGCGATTAGAGGACACCACTTGCAGCAAGCCTGAATCCCCGGATGAACTGGGCCGTAAACTCTAAAGCCATAAAACCTAAACCCTACACCCTAAACCGTTATCATAAGCCCTAAACCCTGAAACCCCTGGTTTTACTGCTCGGAGGCACGCCGGAGTGGGATAACAACGAGTTTAAGCTGATGATGCTTGGCTTGGGTGGAACCGTTTCTGCAGGGTTCGGTGCTTAGCTTGCCCTGAACTCTAAGCCCCAAACTCTGCTCTCGGATTGCCTTCGGAAGTTTGCTCTTCGAGATCATGAATACGGAAACTCTGTGAATGATCTTGCTCCTCCGGGTTTGCTGAAGATGTCGGCGACCAGAGTGGTGGCTGTGATGATGTTGGCCTTGACGCTGCTGGGCAAGAAGAGCGAGATGGTGATCACGATGACGATGACCATAAGTATGGTTTGGGATACTGCCCCCACTCAGTAACAGTTGGATAATACTCATAATATAGATACATAAGGCCCTTCATCGTAGCCCTATAGTAGACTGTTACTGTATGGGGGCAGTACCCAAAGTATGGTCATGATCATGGCCATGACTGTGGCAAGGGCCCAGATGACGAGCACGGCGACGATACGACGACCGGGATGATACTGGTTGGTATGACGATGTGGATGTTACTGCTTCTGCTGATGATGACGACGACGATGATGATGGTGGTGGTGGTGCTGATGGTGATCGGGACAACCATGAGCATGATGTGTGTGGTGCTTCCGTGCCAAAGATGAGCATATGGATGCATGTGGTTATCGAACGTTATCATGATGATAGCAATGACGGTGATGCTGGTGATGAAGAGACCGAAGAACGGGCTTTGATGAAGATGAGAATGATGATGAGGATAGTAAATGATGATGATCATCATCATGGTGGTGAAGTCTACGATGACGATGACGACGGTGCGTAGAAGGTGGTGTCTGGGGAAGTTGTGACGTTCATGGCGAGACTAAGACTTAGGGTTTAGGGTTTAGGGGGCTTCGACGGCTTGTCAAACAGGACCAGCTCTCCCCGAGCTTGTAAAATCCAGTTCGATTCTGTGCATACGGGTGGTTGTCAAAAAAATGATCCCTTTTTGGGTCCTTATTATAATACGACGCCTAATATTTAGGGTACCCAAAGGGGGACCATAATTTTGACAATACCCATATCACTAACTCAACCCTGCACCTGGAACAGCAATGTTCGCTCTTCTACTCATCAACCTGATCCCTTTCCCAAGGGTCCTCCCAAAAGCATGGCTTTCTGCCATTGGCGTCGGCACCGTCGGCGGATCCATCTCCTGGTACCGTGAGGAGTACATCGCCGACCCCGTCATGCTACTTTGTTGGTTTTGGATTCCGGGCTTAAGGTTTTGGGTTTATAAGTTTTAGGGTTGAGCTTCAAATGTTCGAACTTTAGATCTTAGGTGCTCGTCACTCAAAAACGTAAAGCCCTAGAGCCCCAATGCCTGCAAAATTGAAACCCGACATTCCTGACCCCGCTACCCCTAACCCCTACCCTAAGAGTCCTAACAAATCGGGGAACCTCAAAATTAAGGGATTCTGAGACCCAATGATTCTCCCTAGGAGATTCCGGACCCTCCTAAGGAAATACCTGGACCCTTAGGGTAAACCCTAAGGTCTGAAAACCTACAGACACATTACAAGCAACTACTTCAAACCAGACAAAGGACTTGCGTTCCAGAGCCCAGATGTCGCAGCCACTTGCAGCAATCTCAACCAGAGCACTAGTTCCATTCGCTTCCAGTTCAGCGATTTCAAGCACTTTTAACTCTCTTTTCAAAGTCCTTTTCATCTTTCCCTCATGGTACTTGTTTGCTATCGGTCTCGAGCCTGTATTTAGCTTTAGATGAAATTTACCACCCAATTTACGCTCCAATTCCGAGGAGCGTGACTCTGAGAGCAAGTACCGTGCACGGCGGGCATCAAGGCCCTAGAAAAAGTAGGTTTTGGTAGGTTAAGGTAAGCTCAGCACCTCAAATCTTAAACCCCCCAAAGCCCTAAACCCGCCCGAAAATCCTCAGGAGGAGTCCTTTACGGAGCCGGAAAGGATTCCCTACAGATCCCTGCAGCGCTCCTAATATAGGGGTAAGAATTACCTATACTATTTTTTTTTGACGGGGGGGAGGTCCTTATTAAAAGTATAGTATAACGGGCCCCAAAACCTTGTTCTATTTATTAAGGCTCCTATATTAGACGGCAAGGTTCCTCCACGAGATCGGCCACAACTGGAAGTTGCATCATGCCGGCGGAGCGTATTCTTCGGCGGAGAGCCTGGGCTCAGTGCTTTAGTTCAGAGGGAACCTTAGGGGTAAGGGGAGGGGGGCAAGGAAGGGGCCTGAATAGCCCTAAGAAGGACTTGGTAGGGTTTGATGGTTCAGGGTCTAGGTTGGAGTTATGGTTTTAGGGGTCCATGCCGTGACTCACACTCTGAACGTGCCAGACGTTGGTGACTCTACCGAAGTTTCACTCATAGGAGGCCAAAAGGGGTTTTAGCCTATGGGGGTTTAGTAGGGATTAGGGTTCCCATAGTAGGGTTCATATTAAGGAATCCCTACCCCAAGAATCTTAAACCCCCCCTTTTGGCCTCCCTCACTCACGCCAGCCCTGAGGTATGCCGATACCAGCTCAGCCATGGGTGGCTCGGTACAAGCAGACCACGACTCAAAGGGGAAAAGGAGGGTCCCTTAAGGGGGAGCCTGGGACCCTATAATGGGGCTATATAATGGGTATATAATAGCTATATTAAGGGTATATGCCTCGGGGTCCTCATTAAGGGTCTCTCCTTTTACCCTTGGAAAGACTTTTTGGTGGTTTGGAGGCAGCTGAACCCTAAGCCCTGGACCCTCAATACTGCTGATGGACAAAATCCTGCATTACCCTTTATAAGGAATACACCATAGTTCCCATAGTGTCATGCAGGATTTTGTCCATCAACAGTAGTGGAGTTCAAGGATCAGAAGCTTTGGAACGGCTTTTGGCGTTTCGGGTTTGGGTGTTGTGTTAGTCAGGAGCTGTTTTGCTCATGCGGTTTATTGGCCGGCCTACATGTTTGGTCTTGGTGACCTTCGGTGTCATAGTGGTCAGAGACATGGAAACTGAAATCATAATTCAACATCAACATCTTCATAAACATCAACATCATCATCATCATCATCACGGTCATCTGTTCTTCTTGTTATAAACATGATCACGGTGACGGGGATGACGGAGCAGGTGACTGCAATGAGACTAAGGATACTGCTGCAGCACTCGCTGCTACAACTTCCTCCACTCCTGGCAGCTGGGCTTCGCGGACTACACGGAGGAATCGGAATCCAGACGGGAGTCAAACCCTTCAGGGTTTAGGGCTTGGCAGGGTTTAAGGTTTAGATACAGCCCAACCCTAAGTTATTAAGGCCATCGGAACCCGCCTTTCCTGGGCTCTTGTTAAGGCACCATAATAGGGATCTATGTTTAAAAAATTGAGTTTCCTCATTATCGTGACTTAAATTTAAATCCCTTTACAAGAACCCAGTAGAAACATTCCTTAATTCCCTTGTAGAACCCTTAAAGATCCCTTTAAAGAACCTCTAACAAGAACCCAGTTTCCCCACTCCGCCGGACTGCAAGTCAATCCGTTAGGTTGAGGACTCGAGGATGCCACCTGAGTAGTTGTCAAAATGAAGGCCCTTTTTTGGGTACCCTAAATAATGGGTGCCGTAGTATAATATGGACCCAAAAAGGGACCCTAATTTTGACAACTACCCAGGTGCCTTCGACGGCTTCGATTTGGTGGATTCGGCTTCGGGGCTTTAAGGGTTCAGGGGTTTCGGGGTTTAGGCTTTAGGGGTTTAGGGTTTCGGGGACCAGGGTTCAGGGTTTAGGCTATAGGGTCTGGGGTTTAGGGTTTGGGGGTGGCATGTTTAGGCTTTACAGATTGCAGCTTCAGGGTTCAGGGTCGGGGATTTTCTCAGCATTCAGGGCCCGCCCTAGGGTTCAGGGTTTATGGAAACCCTAAACCCTAAAAAACCTAAACCGAAACTTTATGGAAACCCTAAACCGAAACTTTATGAAAGCCCTAAACCCTAAACCCTAAACCGAAACTTTATGGAAGCCCTAAACCCGAAACTTCTGTAAGCAAATCTCGGCAGGAGACCCTTTCCCTCGACACCCTCACCTCCGGCGCGGCCAAGGAAGTCACGCTCAAGGCACACCATGCTGGGATATCTTTAAGCTCACCTACAAATGTTGCGGGGTCTGTTGAAATCGAGACCTATAGAAAGGTTATATTGTGTTTTTTGAGCATGCTTCAAAGAGTTCCAAGAAAGGCTCTAACAGGGCTTTGCATGGCTCCCAATGGCTTATGATGGTGGTTCTGTCAGGTGGGAGGAGGGGTTTGCGGCTTGGGGCCAATATCGTTCTTTTCATGTAATCGAGTAAAGGTCCGAAATTTAAGCTTGAAGAAGCTTGCAAAGGCCACGAAATCATAAAGCAGGCGGTCCTTGCACCCTCTAGTGGTTTCACACTCAGATTGTAATGATTTCTTGAAAGTTCCAGAGCTTCAACCCAGCAGGCTCTTGAATGAAGAGCTCACACAACATCCTGTGATGTACTCGCCTTATTGGTTTGAGAGGCCATCGGCACGGAGTTTACGAGCGGCGTGAAGATCTTGACGCATAGCGCCGATGATACGCAGCTACTTGACGGGCTTTAGGGCTCCCAGGCGGCTTGATAAATAGTTTCTTTCAGGTCCAACCTGCTCCAATATATGGTACTAAACCCTATAAACCGTAAAACCTAAACCCCTGAACCCCCTAAACCCTAAACCCCTGAACCCCTAAACTTTGATTGGCTTGCAGTGTCACGTACGGACGAGAAGCCTCTAGGGCTAAGCCGAAACACCTACACCCCCCCAAACCCTGAATGCAACGGTTGATGATTCAAATCCTGCATTACCTTAATGACCCTAAACTATGGGAATTATGGGTAGATTCCTTATTATGGGTCATGCAGGATTTATATCATCAACCGAAGTAGGATACCAGACTAAACCCTCATGGTAGACCGAACCACCAAGCGGTTTGGGGCTGAGGGTTCCGTCAAACACCCTAGGCCTATGAAACCCGCAGCCTAAACCGCCCTAGCCCCGAACACCCAACAGCGCTAATGCTGGGATTTTTAAGACTCCCAAAACGCACAGTTCAGCCCGAAACCTTAAACAAAAAAGCCATGTATTATAGGGACGTAGATTATTATTACCTATACTGTTTCTGGGGGTTCCTTATTATGATTATAGTATAATGGGCCCAAAACCCTACCCTAACTACTAAGGCCCGCATAGTAAAGCAAAACTCACGGCCGAGCCTCTACTGACTCTACTGTCACTACACTAGCGCCCAGACGTACTTGTGCAGACAGACAACATGTCTTCTGGTTTAGGGCTTGGTGTTTCGGGTTGAAAGCCTGGGATCAAAACCACTGGATTGTTTTCTAGGTTCCTGAGTAGTACCGTTTTGCCCGGTTTATTTTTGCGTCCACGTACTAAAGCCTAAAATTTGGAGAAAGGGTGCCCTTCATTAAACGGCGGCTACTCCGGGACCTCGTGTTTGGTCCTTGCTGACAGCGTGGGTCGGCTTTTGAGTTCCGGACTCAGGGCTTCGAATTTACTCCATCTTGTCTTTCTTTCCTGTGGGTAGCTCTCTAAATGAGGGTCCCTTTTAGGGCCCTTTCTATAAGGATGAGGCCTTCTAGACACGACTACACGTGTAGTTGTTTACATTATTCTGCTTGTTGCAGCTCCTCTTGACGAAGGACTGGCGTGCCGTCTTTCTTGGTGATCTCCTGGCGTGCCCGCCTGGGAACCGATAAGCGACCCGGACGCAGTTTGAAGAATGCGGGGTTTGGGGTTTAGTTTAGGGTTGGGAGACGACCGCGGTCAGCCCCAAACCCCAACCATAAATCCTGAGCCCGAAACCCGAAAGCCTCGACCGTGCGTGCTGACAGTGTCAGATCCATTGCAGCCCTTTTACCATCTGAAGCCCAAAATCTTAATCCGAAAACCAACGGACCTGACTCCTGAAGATGCAGTTTCACATTGTGGTTTGACGTCCTTGAGTCGATGAGCAATCGAACTTGTACAGGGCTTCTGCTGTCGCATAGTCCCGAGATCATGGATCCTAAAATGCTTTCTCAGTACTATAGGGGCCGAAATGATTACCAATACTATTTTGGAGGGGTCATTATTATAGTTACAGTATAATGGGCTCCAAAACCCTATGTTAGTACTATTGTTTGGGGGGGTTCATTATTATAGTTATAGTATAATGGGCCCCAGAACCCTATTTTATCTATTCAGGCCCCTAGATTAGATGGTTTTTTGGAGCTACTGGGGTCGGCGTCGATGCTTTTGAAGAACGAGAAGTCGCTACATGGCATGTCATGTAGAGACGGGAATGATGCAGGGTTGTATCCCCTCATCGCCCTGAGCAAAGCCCTAGTCTAATCATGAAGGCGCCTACCTAGTCCCCCGCAACTACCCTCTAATATACCCCAAGCACCCACTGTTAAGGACCACAAGGGATCCATTAAGGGGCCTTTGTAGGGGGGGGGGGGGGGTCCCGGTAATAACCTTCAGGAATACTTTGCAGCCTGCATGCTGCTCGAAAGGGTATTCAGAGGGCTTCCAACACGCTAAGGGCGACAGGGCTGAGGGCTGATACAGTGTAGGCAGTGTAGGGTGGGGGGTTGGGTTCAAGATTTGGGGGGGGGCTTGGGTAAGTTCTAAACCCTTGAAGGGTGTGGGGTTTTAGGGCTTAAGGTTTAGGCCCAGCATCTTCAGGCTTCGCAAAGGGTGACTAATTCAAACACCCGAACACAGCCCCAAAATAGGGTTTGGGGGGGTGTATCATGGTATATCTATAGGGTTGTCGGGGGTACATTGCAGCATTTCTGGACATTGTGGGACCCTGGGATATTGCACTGGCAATTCTTCAAAAGGCCAAGAAGCTCCACTTTCAGTGGCCAGGTACCTGGAAGGCAATTCGCATGGGAACAAAGTTCAAGTCCACCACTGGGATGGCGACAGCAGGATGCCTTCGGGGAAGTTTCGACACTTAAGGATTAGGGCTTAGGGTTTTAGGGTTGAGGGTTTAGGATAATTAGTAATTAGGGCTTTAGGAGGGTTCCTCAAGGTTTCCATGTTATCCAGAGCTCTTTGACGGTTCTACATGCTCATATGTACTGTGTATATATATATATATACATATATATATATATACACACATATATGCCATCCGGGCAGTTTCGGTACTGAGAGATCAAGATTTTGGGTTTTCAGGTTCAAAATTCAGGGTTCCCAAGACCACCGATGAATATCGAAGCTTGAAGAATTAGTGATACTATTCACTCAGGTTCCTCATTAGGGGTCTACTGTGATTACCCTCCAGTCTCTAAGTAGCCACATTGCAGATTTCAGGACTGCAGATACCAAAGGAGTGTGGTGGGTACTGCCCCCACCTTGTAACAGTTAGACAAAATTTCTAATATGGCTATATATAGCCCTTAATAAGGCCCCTAGCATAAACTGTTGCAGGGTGGGGGACAGGGTGGGGGCGGGGCGGGCGGTACCGAAGGAGTATGAATGTTGCCGGCCGGATGAAGTTTCTCAGTACGCAGGGTTTCGGGGTTCAGGTCTTGTTTTCTGGCGTTCGAGACTGCGCTTTGCTGAGGTTAGCAGCTTTAGTCGGGTCCAGTCGCCTTTGAGACAGGGCAGTGGGGTTGACAGTGCATGGTTTGCAGGGGGTTTATAGTGAAGGCCATAAAGTTGGAACATGGATTTAGGATGATCAGTGCTAGGATTCCCTCTGCTTTACCTTAAGGGCATGAGGATAATGGTGTTCCAACTTTCTGGCTTCTACTGTAGAGTTTAGCTTGCCGGTTTTGAATGTTTCAGACTCCTAAACCCTGACCCGGTTTTGGGTGTCTGTACTTCAAAGTCGAGAACTACCAATCACCGGTCATTCACGGGGCGATTCTCGGGGACCTGGCTTTGAACCTGAGTGAGGTGAGGTTCAGTGGAGGGCTTCTTTGGGATATTTGCTTGAGAAGCCCTGAACCCCAGGACGGATGCTCAAATCACCTTCTTGCTGCACGAGGCGCGGGCACTTGGCAGTCGTGGGGGCAAACTCACTGAAGATGTGCTCGGTGTCTGTTCACGTGGATGGTCGTCGGGGCTTGCGCAATTGAAATTAGGAGCTGTTGTCAAGTGTCTTGCATCGCTGCTCTGGGTGCCATAATCTGGTTATACCAAACTCTTTCCCAACACCCTATTCTAATTATTATGGCCCCTATATTAGCGCTAACTCGTCTGTTGTCGTCAACCCACATAGTTTCGGGAACCCTGAACTAACAACTCGACTTGACACTTTCTTCGCTCGTGTCATACGCCTTGCACAAAGGGGCTAAATTGATACCGTGACACCGTGGCAGCACTGCTTCTCAGAACTGCTTATTTGATCGTGGTTTGACGTTCCGTGCCATAAACGGGCGCTGACAATCCTGGCGTGTGTCGAAGCCTCCGCTTACATGCCTTCGTACTTAGTTTGCAGGTGGACAAGGGCACCACGTTTGTGGTCCGAGATACCGACAAGATGCTTGGCTGCAGCTGTTTTGACTTCAGGTTGCAGGGTTTGGGGCTTACTAGTCCTGCGCCCAGGTAAGATTCTATGCAGCAGCCCGCCTCAACCCAACATTTCTTCCTACATCTCCCACCTGAATACCGCACCCCAGGCACAAAGCCATATCGACCCATCTAGATCCTTGAGACGGCACATCAGTGGTAGCCAGTGTAAGATTTGCGGACCTACTCATAGACAGCTCGTTCACCCAAGTCTGTGATTACGTTTTGTTGTTTTCCCCGAGATTCTCGCTTGGCTGGCGAGTGAAATATCCTTGCTACCTGCCCATGCCTGTCTGGTGCTGGTCATCCAGAACCGAGATCCCAAGTCGACTCCACAGAGTTTTAGTCAATCCCAAAGCCCTAAACCCTACACCCCGACACTTTACACCCCTGCACCCTAAACCCTCTTAAACTGTATAGAAGCAAACCTAAGGCACCTTAACCTACGGGGACCCAGACCCGAAACCCTTACAGTAGAAGCCAGAAAGTTGGAACATGGCTTTAGGAGGATTAGTGCTAGGATCCCTTATACTTTACCTTAAGGGCATGAGGAGTCTGATGTTCCAACTTTCTGGCTTTTACCTTAAGGTCAAGAGATAATCTAACTTCTGAGAGCAATGGCCCGGGCCCAGGGCCCAGGGCCTGGGGTTTAGGATTATCTAGGTAGGGCTTTGGGGCATTTTGTATTTTCCCTTATTGGGCTTAAGAGGATCTTATTTACATATTAGATTTTTCAAAGGCTTTAAAAGCCCCACCTAGTTATGGATTCTAGGTTTTTGCGCTTTTCTGACAGCTAGAACCATAGTAGTGTCGTCGGGGGTTCCGGGATTTATGGTTTGAGGGTTCTGCATCTTGACTTGGCTTTTGCAGTGAACAAGGGTGAACACATCAGAAACACTCTTCGAAGCATAATGGATCACATATGATTTTAAACTCCCCTATCTTAACACGAGCAGGACTAGCGCCATTTATGACACCTCGGTGCAGGTCGCTGAGCCCTCCCCATCCACCAAGCAGTGGCGCCATTGGCCAGGATCCATAGCGAAGATCCCTGCCGACCAGATGACTTCGGCGTCTGTCCCAGCTCCTGGGTACAACGCACAGACCAAAACGAGCTGTACGGGTGTCAAGCTGATGACCCTGCTGGGCTTTACACGGGTGCTACGGCTGATGGTAGAAATCCTGCATTACCCTAAGGACCCTAAACTATGCGAATTACGGTATATTCCTGACTAATTCTGGGTAATGCAGGATTTATGTTATCAACCGTACCTGCGGCTCTCTGCCCGAGTGGCTTTTCACAGAGGTCGAGCGGACCGCGACTGATCCATTGAATTGGGCGGGCGGACACGCAGCTTGTCTATCCTGCAGCTGCTACCCAAAATTCAGCTAGTAAATCCTGGAGCCGCAATATCTGACGGACAAATGGAGAACGAGCAAACGAACAAAACAGTATCCCTAAACACACCCTATAGACCCGACAGTCCTAAAGCCTAAACCTCAGGTAAGCCCTAAGCCCCAAAAAAGCCCCAGACGCGAGAATCCTGGACTCCGAATCCTTACCTAATAGAGCCATAGGAGGTCCTGCTTGGGATTACTTTATTAGAATTCTTAGATATGAAACCCCAAAAAGGAACTACCATGGGGCCTATGGGTTTTGGAGTTCATATGTAGACTTCTATAAGGTAATCCCAAAAAGGAACTCCTATGGGAGACCCTGAGCCGACAAGACCAGGGCGGGACAACGCATCTTGACGGATCTGAAGGTGACAGTCAAAGGCCCATCTTTAGGGTTTAGGGTTTCGGGTTTAGGGGTTTAGGGTTTAGGGGTTTAGGGTTTACGGTTTAGGATGATTCGGGGGCCTTGGAGGATCATGGGACTTAGTAAGGGTTCTTAAAAGGGCTCCTTAAGGGGATTTATAGGGTTCCTTAAAGGGATCTATAGGGATTGGGGTTTTGGGTCTACTTGGAGGATCATGGGACTTAGTAAGTAAGGCTATAAGCACCTTAATTGGGGTTATAAGTATGGTTACCTTAATTATAGCCCTAGCTACTAAGTCCCATGATCCTTTTAGTAGAGGGGTTTAGGAACTGGCTGCGGTTCCAGAGAGAGTTGGGGGGGACCTCGGGTTCCTTTTGCTTTGTCGAGGTGGGCGGTTTTAGTTTGGGATTTCAAAGTCTTCGGGCCTTTGGGTTCTTCGGTTTTGGAGATCGGGGTCGAATCATTTTCAGAGCCTCTGCAAAGCCAAAGTACTGATTGAGAACTTCTCTCAGTAGCTGAGTGGATACATTTTACTCTTTTTGGGATAATACTACCCACTATAAAACTGAAAGTGTACACTTTTGGGGGCTTTTGTGAACTCAGCAACTGAGTTCTGGGATATGAGCTATGCCATTGCACAGTCAACGGATGTTCGATAGGGCATCACTAGCCCTGAGAGTACTTCATCGTGCTTGTTCATCGCTGTAGGTCAAAGTAAGGGTTCTTAAGTTAGCAGACCGGGCCTAAACTAGTAGGGGATTTTGGAATCTCCGGAACGGAAGGGAATCTCGCCTGCACGCAAAGGTTAGCAAAGGGTTACAATCAGGGTGTTAGAAGGCTTCTACAGGGTTTCAGAGGGTTTTACAAGGTTCTGTTTGGTCTGAATTTGCATCTCGGGGTCCCTCATGAAGGTTGCGGGGGACCTAGAAACCCAGGATTAAATGTGATAGGGGTTTCTGTTTATGCCACGCACTAGAACAAAACGCAGACGTCTGCGTCGGTGAACTGCAGCCCGCACTGGGAGCTTGAGAAAACCTTAAAACCGACTTACTCCAGAAGCCTAAAAATTGCTTACCAATATCGTTCCTTAAGAAAAATCAAGGAGCCTACATTACACAGTCAAGAGAGCCGAAAACAAAAGGGAGCCCTATCTAGTAAGTAATAGTATTCCTTAGGGTTGCTTCTCATCTTCTTGGTGATATATCCAAAACCTTATGCTAATCACCATATCGCCTAAACCCAAACCTCACACCCCAAAACTAAAACCCAAAACCCGGAAGCACTGGGCACCTTAAACCGTGCAGTGAGGTCTCCGGACAATCTGACAGGGTTTAGGGTCTAGGGTAACCCGAATGGGAGTTTCCGAAAATTGGGGACACCTTGTTTTAGGGTCCTTATAATAAGGATCCTACTATAGAGGGTACTATATTAGGGTCCCCTATTTTCGGAAACTCCCGATTCTGACAGGTTCCCGGCTCGAGCTCACCAGCGACACGGCAGAGGTTATTCTCTGCGCACGCGAATCCGGAGAGACTCAGGCGGGGTTCACTCCACGCACCGGCGGTTTTGGGGTTTCAGGATTTTTATGACGGTCTTTACAAGGGTAGTTGTCAAAATTATGGTCCCTTTTTGGGTCCCTATTATAGTACGGCACCTAATATTTAGGGTACCCAAAAAGGGACCATAATTTTGACAACCACCCACAAGGGGCTCAGACGGTTTCATCAGGGACCCGAAATGCAAAATTAGTGTCTCTTAAGAGCCCCGAGACGCCGGAGCATTTTTGCATCAGTAATACTATAGGAGTCATATTGTCCAGTGTGATGTCACAGTTATACTAGGTTATTTTGCGATATATACAAAATTGCTGGTAGTCTTTGCTTACTGGTTCTATAAGAACAAGCTGTACTACACACTCAAATTCAGTTGCTGTTCCAGTCATTGACGCCGCTGTGTCTTGGCCCTGACGGTCCAAGTACCCAGTAGTCATATACTCCCCCAGGTATGACCCCCAAACCCCATAATGCCTGATTATCCTGTACTCGGACCCGTAGGATTTCAGGGGCATTAGGTGGCCAATTATTCGCCTGCCTTTGGGCTCAGAGTTTCCAGCTTTGCCAGGATACGCCCACTGCGGATCTCAAACCCTGCGAGCCGCGCGGCATACTTCTGATGGAATCCAGAAAGTTGGGACAGTCTTACCCTCACGCCCTTAATGCAAAAACAGAGGCGATCCTAGCGCTACTCGTCCTAAACTCGTGTTCTCACTTTCTGGGGTTCACTGTAGGGGAGTTCTGGCAGGGGCAGCCAGGGGCAAGAGGAGACCTGGAGCTATGGTAATTGCTGCGTTTGCCTATACAGTTCGTGCTTAACTTAAACCCTAAACTCTAAACCCCTGAACCCCAACAGAGGACCTCTGATTTTGTGTGGTTTAAGAGGTGTTTGCAAAATTCCGGATGAAGCTTTCCGGAGTTCAGTTGCTGGCACATTCCACCTGAAAGAGGCCACTGAAAGGAGAAGTTAGATCGAGCTCGTGTGGCTCCATCCTCTGAATGCATGACCGTAGACCGTACCAGGGACTACATGATCCCGAATGCTGAAACCCTAAGTTCTAGCTATCAACCAATGAGACATCGGGCGTGGGATACGTCGTTTAGGGCTCAGGGTTTAAGGCTGCGGGTTGCACGTAGCACAAAATCCCAAAGGTGGCGTTTGCAGGTAAGGAGGAGCGGTTCAAGTTCTATGCTGAGCTTCGGAGCCACCGATATTCGCAGGGCCGAGGCTGTCTCGTTTTGGAACTGACAGCTCCGAATACGACGAGCGTGAAGGCCATGCGCAAGGTATCGAGATGCCCCCTGTCGCCGAGAAGCGGTGCTTGGTACATTGCTCGGAGGATCATGGGACTTAGTAACTTAGTAAGTAAGGTTAGAAGTACCTTAATTGGGGTTATAAGTATAGTTACCTTAATTGTAACCCTGGTTACTAAGTCCCATGATCCTTTAAGTACAGTGATCAAGAATCTTCTGAGTTCGTCGGGCGACTCACAAGTTGCGGCGCTGGTGGCGCAACCTGAACACGAGATTCTTCGAAGGCCAAGCGGAGGCTCTGTGCAGCATGCCGGTGCCAAGCACGGTGGCGGCTTGTGGAGCAGTGCAGAACTTCAGCGAGCTGCTTGTTCAGAGGACGCCTGAACTTTTTCTGTGGTTTACGGCTTAAGGGCTGTTTGCAAATGAATGATCAAACTTTCTGGGTGTCAGTTGCTGGCGCCTTCCACCTGAGAGAGGCCACCCGAAGGAGTGGTTAGAGCGAGCTCATGCAGCTCCATGCCTACGTAATCCCGACACGCGAAAACCCTAACTTCTGAATCCCGAAACCCTGCTACAGTATCAACCAGTGGGACATCGGGTGTGGGATACGTCGTTTAGGGCTCAGGAGGTGTTCAGGGTTCTTGGGTTACAAGTAGCACAACAAAACCCAAAGCCTAGCGGGCCTAGCGTTTCCAGGTAAGATACTGTGTGACAGTAGTAGTTAAATCTTAGGAAGGAGCGTTTCCAATGCTAGGCTGCAACATGTCGGTGCTCCGGGGAATCAAGCCTCAACATTGTTATCTGCTAGATGTTTTCAGGCTTACGGACTAGCGTTGTTCAGGGTTTAGCAGTTTTGCGTTTAAGCTTAGGGTTTAGAGTTTAGGGGGCTTTACTGCCCAGGGATTCAGTGGATAGGGGCTATGGTCCAGGTATTTTGCCACTGAACCCAAAATCAGCCAAAAGATTCAGGGCTGGGTCTTAAAACCCCAAGGGTCCACAAGATCCAATCATCAGGCACCTTTTGGGAGGAGTTCATTGGATCATTAATTTAAGTACGTGGACGCTTCTAAACCCTAAACCCCTAACCCCTAAACCCCTACACCCTAAACCCTAAACCCCTAAACCCTACACCCTAAACCCTAAACCCCTAAACCCTACACCCTAAACCCTAAACACAGAGGCCTGCGCAAACCACGCCCACTACGACAACGACGACCACTGCCGTCACAACTGTTCAGGCCCCGTGCAGGTGTTTAGGGTTCGTTTCATGGCTTACTAGGATCAGTAGTACCCTTATTCCCTTTTTGTAGTTCCAGGTTCCCTATAAAGCTACACCATTACCCCAAAATGAGGGCTAAAAGACCCTAAACCCCTAAACTAAACCCTAGCCCCTCAACCTTTAAACCAAACCCTAAACCCTTAAGCCCCTCAGCCTTCAAGCCAAGCCCTAAACCCTTAACCTTTAAACCAAGCCCTAAGCCCTTAAGTCCCTCAACCTTCAAATGTAACCCTGAACTCAAAAGCCCGGTAGGCTTTCCGAGTCCTGGGCTCGACCCTCCAGATCTGTCGCGCGTTCAAGCTTTGCTTGTAGTTTTCTCAATTGGGGGGTCCCGTCTGGGTCCCATAACTAGCAGCATCTAGCAGGCACCCTTGAAAAGAGGACGCTAAGAAGGACCTATAATTTGGAGAGCTACCCAGTTTAGGTTTTAGGGTTTAGTGTTCAGGGCTGTCGTGTTTGTGGTTCAGGGATTTAGGGGATCCGGCCCCTTGCAGAGTCACAAATACACATGAGATGTTTCTGAGAAGGGGGTCCGTCGAAGAAGCGGAGAGTAGGATCAAGGGTGTCGTCTCATGCGGTTAGCGTGTCAGGAGCACCAGGCCCCTTGGTTCTCGTGTTTCAGGGTTTTGGGTGTAAAGTTCGTTTGTGTCTGTTTGTTCCCTCTGTTTGATGTCGCGTGGTTCGATAGTTCAGGCTCGGGTTAACGCGGCTGCCGGCGTGAATCGCAAGACCGGGAGCTCAAGTCCACAAACCTACGTAGTCCGCTTATAATCCTCAAGGTCTCCCAGATATATGTATCCCTAAGTGTCCATGTACTCATATAGTATATACATTGGCCTTAATGTAGTCCCTATATAGGTTCTTCGGGGCTCATGTATCTCTATATGGGTACATGGACCCTTAGGGTATGCTATAGAAACTCTGTACACCGGCTTAGGCTTCAATTAAGGTTCAGGGCCCCATGTTGCGTCAGGGCACCGTCACTGTCAGCGGGGTGGACTGCTCCGCCCTCGCATCGTCAGACGGCGTCGCTTAGATGCACCGCAAGTAAGCCCTAAACCCCTAAACCCTAAACTGAGGGGCCTAGGTCCCAGTAGATTCACATGTAGGACCCTTGGATTTGGGATTAGAAGCCTGCAAATAAGGATCTTAGCCTTCCGTGCTAGCAGGCAGCGGGCTTACGGCCTGCTTGTTCGGGGGCGCGCGGCCTGTGCAATAGCTTTGCGGTTTGGGGTCTTTGCGTATAGCCTTGGGTGGGTTGGGGGTTTACAGAGTAGGCGCTGGCTTTAGGATTTAGAGTTTGGTGTCTTCCGTGTTAGGGTATGAGCATTGAACCGGCTTGCGAAGTTACATTCCGTATGTACTTCTGATAAAACAGCGGCCAAACTCTCACCCGACAAACCGACGATAATGTGTCTAAGTTTTCCGATGGCTGAGTAGGAATACCTTGCTCCCTAAACCTTAAGCCTTAAACCCTAAAACCTACTCCATGGTTCCTGCATCTTGTACACAGCATGTCACGCTAGTCTAGCAGCAAGCTGGTCCAAGAAGCCCAACTCCTAAGACTTAGGGGTACTCAGAAATACTTCTTAATTTGAGGTTACCGGAACCCCCCTGAGAAACGGTTGAAATTGTAATTGTTGCTAGGGGTCCCAAGTTCAGTACAGAAGATATGACATGAGAAGGAAGCATGGCCCAACCCCTTTAAATCAACCCGCTTAAGAAGCACGTAAACCCTGGAACCCCTGATCCCCAAACGAAAATGGTGATCTCCTTGAGCCCCGACCCCAAACTCAAACCGAAGTCTCGGGTACCCGGCTTGGAGTCGTACATACGTATATCTCCATACAGCTATCCACGAAGCTTCAGACAGTGCTACCTGTTTTCCGTTGCAGGTCGAGGGACTTAAAGCTGGATTCGCTATGTTTTGGAGCCTGGATGTGTCGCAAGTGACATCCGTGCAGGTGCAATTCCTCAGAGGGGGTTCCTTGATTGACAGTTTCATTTTGCGGTTCCTGCATGGCCTCCCTTACGGATTGCCTTCATGGTTCCTTCAAGGATAAAGGCCAGGCTAGCTTTAAGGGAACCCCTTTCTCGGGTCCAAGCTCATATTAGAGGCTGAGTTGTTGTTTAGGACTGTTCCAGTGTTGTCCTTTGAGGGTCCTGTGGGTTTGCTTCAGTGTTCGGGGTTACTGTAAGGTTAGGGTTCCGAGTCCGATCCTGTAGGGCTTCTACGACCTTTGCCTTCCACCGTAAAGCTTAAACATTAGGTTTTGGGACCTTGGGTCGTGCAAGGCATGAGAATCCATCAGCACATGGCCTTGAGCCCCAAATCCATCCACCCGAACCCCCAACCCTAAGCCTTAAGCTTTAAACTCGTTGCCCAGAACCGCAACCCTTCGACCCTCAACCGCCATCCCTGGACCCTAAGCGCTGAATCCTCTTGTGCCTCCTGGTGCAAATCACAGGAGCCCCAGGCCCCAGGAAACGGAGCAGCTGTTGCTACACCTCCTCATTCGGCAGCCTTCATACACACGTGCTTTGGGATTTGGACCGGGGATATTGCAGTATAAGCATATTCAGGAACCATAAGGAACAGTATTGGTAATTCCCCAGGCTCTTACATTCTTATAGACGCACAGGCAAACACACAGACACGAAGGAGAGAGAGAGAGAGAGTGGGCTTTACCCTTGTGAAGTGAAGTGAAGTGAAGGGAGAGAGAGAGCGAGCAAGGCAGATGTGCCTGTTACCGGGAGGCCAAACCGCCGGACCCCACAACCCGACCAATCCATATACATATGTATATATATATATATATAAATATAGGAGCCTGACTCGAAAGTGCGTCATGGCATTCGCCGGGGCTCCCTAAGGTGTCTGGCATGAAATGCATGCAAACCGGCACGTAGTATTGTCTATCTAAATTGGAACCTTAACAATGACAAATTTCACTATTTTGGGGTTCCTTATTATAAGCCAAGTATATTCTACCCCGAAACCCTATGCTAATAATTAAAGCCCCTATATTTTCCTACCCTCGTGGTCTCCCTTACAGTAGCCCTTATGGATCCCCTTAAAGGAACCCTATCTAGGCACCTACCGTAAAGTCCCACTGCCTGCAGGTTCCTTGTCCGCGCCTTCTGTCTGGGAGGTCTCTGCAGTCTGTGCCTGGAACGGAAGATGTAGATTAATAAGCACCCTAAACCCCTAAACCGCTAAAACCCTGAACCCCTAAACTGCTAAAACCCTAACCCCTATGCTACACGGTATTGCAGTACCTTGCAGGATAGTTTACTCCATTGTGCTCTACTCTAATATGGTACATTGTGTACATACTCCAATATAAGATATGATGGTACATCATGTTCTGTTCTAGCCTATTCCATTCCATTGTATCATTATCTAGTGCACCATGGACCATGCTATGTTGTATCATGTCATTTTCTGTTATGTTATGTAACATTGTATTAGGACTCGTATATTGCAATGTATAGTTAGGGAGTTATATTGTGGGACCTTGCAACGGAATACTTCTACATCTATATCACGTATACATATATATATATATATACAGTAGAGAGAGAGAGAGAGAGAGAGAGAGAGAGAGAGAGAGCGCATGTTTCATAACGTTGTAGTGTTATAGTATACTCCTGTTTGGAAGAGGAAGTACTACTACAGCCAAGAGATCCGAGGATGTTGGCTGTAAGCTTTGCAGGGTTCAGAGGTTCCGGATTGAAGCTTTCACGGTTTACAGAGTTGGGGATCCATGGTGGTTTCTGGAAATGGGGCATTACGAGCTTAACACGGTGGAACTTTGGGATCCGTTTCTTAGGTTTCCCCCTCACCGATCGAGGCATTGATTTTTGTGTGATCTTTCAAGTACAAAGCAGGTGTAGGGGCTTGGGGTTGCCGAGGCCGACATTATCGTGTCCTTCGAGCTGACCGTGGAAGCGAGCAGCGGCTCCGCTTCCGTCTATGCGCGAATGACCGGCACTTATCAGCAGGCTCATTGGGTTCTGATGCTGTTGGGCAGGTACTACAGGGGCCTAAACCAGGACCAATAGATTGTGGTCTTCCTCATTTTTAGACCCTATTCTACTTGTGAAGGCCCCTATGTTGATTCAAAAGAAGGGCGATTTTTTGGTTTAATTTTAGGTTTTCGGGTTTAGGTTTTGGGGGGGTTGGGGCCTGAAGACACCTAGAGATGTGATCCCCATAGTGCCCCTACTATATGGGAAGTTCCGAAAATAGGGGACCGTAATATGGCAGCTTGAAATCGAAGGATCCGTATTATAAAGACCCCAAAATAAGGTACCCCTGTTTTCGGAAACTCCCACATAGCCATAGTGCGTTAGTATACCCCGAACCCTGTTCTGGTAACCAAGGCCCCTATGCCAGGGTTTAGGACAGGATTCAGGCTGGTATCTTCTGCTTCTTCGGTCGTGGGGGGGTCTGTGGGTTTAAGGTTCTCTTTTTTTTTTTTGGGGGGGGGGGGGGGGGGTATGCGCAAGCAGTTTGATCAGTATCGTGTATTTGGCAACGACATACCATAGGCATCCGAATTGTTGCTCATCTCATGCCTAGAGTTGCTACCTCCCGACAAATAGAACATGCCAGAGCCCTATTCTAACTCTCTTCAGGGCTCTACAGTCTCTATAGTGGTGCGGCTTAGTCAGATTTTTGTTGCCTCGAGCTTGCGCGTGAGGCTTGGGGTCGTGGCTGTGCCTTATGGCAGGGTCCCTCTACAGTCTCTAGGACTTCGAAGTTAGCAAGACCCCAGAACACATCGACGATATGGCTTTTTGAGCAGATGGCAGTTTGGGGGATGGGGGGGCTACGTAAACTAAAGACCCCAAAGCCCGCAGCCGACTGATGAGCAGGACTTGGCCGGGAACTTGGCGCAGACTCTTGAGAGCAGGAGCGTCTCTGCCTCGAGCCTCACGGCCACTTGGCGAGTGCACGGGCTTGCTGTAAGGCCTGGAGTCTTAGGCGGTTTGGGCTCAAAGTACCATTGACGATTTCTGAGCATAAACCCTCAGCTCGAAAAGCACCCTAAGCCCTAAACGTTACAGAGTGTTTCATTTATGAGTCAGGGCTGATCCTCTCGAAATTGGGTTTTTGTGGGTTAGACAGCATATTTCCAAAGAGGTCTACCGTCCCTACATCTACGAGTTCAGGGCTGTGGCCTTGGACTTCTCTTGTCAGTAGGAAGGTTTTTAGGGATTGAAGTGCAGAGTTGATGGTTGAAGCCCTCCCTTCAGTTAAGTCATTGCTTTGTTCCGGCTTCCAGAATGAGGCATACGAGCCCGAACAGATGTCAGAAGAGAGCCTCTGACCCATAAACAGACATCAACGTGCCGAATATCCTCGGAGCGCTGCTCCAAAGCCCGTGACCTGTTCTATTTCTCCTAAGCAAGAGAGACTTCATGTGAACCCCGATTACACCATGAACCGCAAATGCCCGGAGACGGACGTACCCCATCGTTCAAGTAAACAGTTACCTGATTAAGGATCCGCCTGTGTAAATCCAGGAGCATCCCAAAATCATACGTGATGCACACCCTAGCCCCTAAACGCTAGATCTGAAGAGATTGCTCCTGAACTAGGTACGTTCTGGAGTCTAGGTCTTTTGGGGCTCAGGGCACTTGCAGTAAGGCCGTAAAGGCCCAAAGGGCCCAACAGTCAGACACCTGGGCCTAGGATAGTGGCAGTCGGAGGGTTCACCTGAGCCCTACATAACTTACCATTTTTTGGGCTCCCTTATCATCATGGTTTCGTTCTATACATCCTTAAAGACAAGTATATAGGTTCTTCAGGGCCCCCCATATGATTATGATTTCCATTTTGTCGCTCCTTGTAAACAGGTACTATAGGGCCTCAATACATAAAATAGGGGCTTTTGTGGGGGCCCACTGTTCAATATTTATCATAAGGAAGGAACCCCCAAAGTAGTATTTCTGTTCTGTTCTGTTCTGGGTGGACTCCAGTGCATTCAGTAATGCGCGTCCAAAATTCTGGCTAAAGATGAATTCGAGTGAAACTGGGCTTGGTCGAGGAGAACTGTTGCCGGCCGTTTTGACCAGTATCTCACAGATGCGACACGCGGCCCTTCTGTGGACTTCTGGTCCAAATAGTCCTCGATCCACTTCACCGTTGACGCCTTCGGCGTGTATGGTGTGCGGAGATCCGATAACAGTGTGTCCTCGTCCTCCTCGTCACATTGGAACTTACGTTCTTGCGCCGTGGGGAGGAATGGGCCGTATATGACAGGGACCTTGACCGGTATTCGGCCCTGGTAGTTCTGCCATGCGCCTGCTTTGACTTTCTTAGCCAACGACACGGAAGGCCGTTCTAGCTGTTGGATTTGGCATGGTTCGAGTGGTGGGTATAGGTCCACACACCGCCTGAGGCATTGCGGGTAGTGCTTGAGGTGTTGTTGGACCTGACGCACTCCTGCATAATAGCGGTGACAGGCCGTACACCAATCGGTCAGTGCATAATGTCTTGCAGGGCTGAGAAGTCCATGCGCCTTGGCTGCATGCAAGCAAAGGTGCTTGCGCAGAGCAAAACGGGCAGAACAAACCTCGCACGCAAAAGGAAGACAGTCCGAGGTGGAAGGCAGTGTTGCTGGCAGGGTGGGATTGTCCCGCTCTTGGCGCAAGCATTTGGCACAGATCGCAAGTTCCTCGATCTGGATGCGTTCTGCTTTTGTGACCTGGGATAGCCACCACTTGCGGTTTTCCCTGATGGCGGTGATGAGTGCAGGAACTGCATCTGAGGGGCCGGAGTCTTTGGAAGGAGCTCCAAGGACTGCCCTCAAGCCTGGTACGTACTGCCCGACATAGTTCACATCCATCTCGAGTTGACCGAGCCATGAGGAAGAGGGATGCAGCAACCAATGATCACATAGCAGGGTGAGGAGGAGCTCAGATCCTTCATGGAGGAGTTTGGTTAGAAAACCCGCTCTGGCCTTGGCTAAGGCAAGTGGAGGCGTAAGGGCCTCTGCCTGGTGAAGGACTTCGAAAGGATGGAGCAGCGTCTCCTTGTCAATGCGCCTGCATAGATTGCGCCACAACGCAATGTATTGTCTCTCCCAAAGTTTGATGTGTGTCGCACATCGAAGTACGAGAGCCGAACTCGAGTGGACGTATTTGGAGATGACAAGTGACCTGAGAAGGTTGCGACGAACTGCGAGGGAGAATCGTTGGGAGGTGAAGAAGCATCTGCGCAAGGGTCTGGCTGTGCCTTCTGCCCGCGAATAGCGGAAATGCAAATCGGGAACCGGGGTAATCGGAGAGGTCAAGACCCCTCCAAGGTGGCGGTAGGCTTGGATTACTGGCACTTTGTGCCAAGTAAGATCTCGTGGATCCTGAAATGGCATACAGGCCGTACCATCCGCCTGCAAATCCAGCAGGGGGAGCAGCTGGGCACGTGCTGACTCCGAAAGGAGCAGTGCTGTCTTTTCTGGCCCGAATTTGATTTTCATGCCTAGGCAGTTGGTGTGAGCGTATAGCAGCCCAAAGCTAAGCTGTGTTCTGGTCAGTAAGGTGGAGGGATCTGCCCCAGATTGGGGGACAACGAAATCATCTGCCCATGCCGGGTTTCCAATGGTCGTCGTATCGGCATGGCCGGACCATTCCGGACGGCTGTCAGGGATTGGTACAGAGACGCCGAGGTTGTGCTGTTGCAAGGACTCGGCTAGTCGGCGGAAGAGTGCTGACAGCGTGAACGAGAACAAGATGTCCGCTGCTGGATCGCCAGGGCGCGAGCCACGTCGAGTTTGTGTGAGGGTTGGGTTGTTAATCATTCTGAACCATGAACCCTCGAACAAATCACGTACTAGAGCGATGGTGTGAGGATTCACACCCAACCGCGGCAATTCGGCAAGGGACTGCAAATGTTGCTTCAGCTCGTGAAGGGCATAGTCAGGCACTTGTAAGGCGTGAAGCAACTCCAGATAGCCAGCATCGCTATCTGGATTGCTTACCAGTGTTTGCCTAATTACCGAATAAAAGGCAGCCTGCAAGTCAACAAACCCTATTGCCCACGGCTGTTTTGCGGCCTCCGAAAGTAGTGCATAGGTCTTGACAGCTAAGATCGGTGTTTCTATGCCCAGGCCGGGGCGGACCCCTCCTTGCAGTTGATGCTGGCTGGCTAGGAGAGCTGGCTTGAGCTCATCCCGCAAACATTTGTGCATGACCTTGCTAGCAATACTGGTGACCATGATGGAACGGAAACTGTCACATGTCAGGGATGCGCCAGCACGCTTCGCCAGCACAAAAAGCTCCCCGCCTCTCCAAAGGGTGGGCTCTTGGATTCGGAGCACAGTTTTGGCTATGACGGGGAAAAGTTGTCGGGTAGTGGTAGGGGTGTGCAAACGGAGGGTTTCGCATGTCAGGCTGTCTGGTCCGGCGGCCTTGTTGAGGCGCATGTTGAGGACGACTTGCTCAGTCTTACAGAGGGTGGGCAATGCACCAAGGCTGAAGGGAACCTGGTTGGCCTGACTCTTTTGACGAACGAGGTGCTGCACATATTCTTCCGGTGTGACGGTGACCCCTGATTCCTGTGCTGAGAAGTGGGCGCGCCAAGCTTCGGCCCTGGCCTCGGACGTTGGCAATGGTTCACCTTCTTGCGTAGCAAGCATGGGCAATGGTTGGAAACGGCTGCGGCGCGATGACCCTGCAGCGGGAAATGCCTTGCGAATTGCCTGGTAAAGTTCCCGAGGAGTCTTGAAATCTCGCGCAGCCGCAGCTGCGACAAGTGAGTCCAAGTATGCACGCCGATCGGTAGCAACGGCAGTCCTAAGCCGGGTGCCTAACCAGTGCAAGGCAGAAACGGCCGTGGCGACACTATAGTCCCCCAAAGTAGTATTGGTAATTATTTAGGCCACTCTAGTAGGTCTTTAGGGGTCCAGGCAGGGCTTTGGGGTTCGACTTCATTTTTGTGCCCCGGCAAGGTGGCCTCCGTCGACCTTCCAGAGCTTTCCACCACGACGACGAGCCACGGCTGGCTAGGGCGGGAAGCTTGTGGCATAGGGTTTCAGGGATTAGGGTTTGACGGGTTCAGGGCTTAGGGTTAGGGATGTGGGAGTTAGGGTTTAGGGGTTAAAGTCTTTTAGGGATTAGTGTTCAGGGGTTTAGGTTGATTGATCTCTTTAAGATGTGTACCCACGAAAACAGTGTCACAGCAGTACTTGCGCCAGCTTTTGAGCTCAGATGCCCTGTGGCTTAGGGTTTAGGGATTCTGGGGTTTCGGGGTTTGGGGCGTAGGATGTAGGGTTTAGGGGGGCTCATACCCCGAAATCATTAACGAAAACAGGAGCCCGAACCCAGCGGATTCTGAGATCCCCGGTGGAGATGCCTCCGCAAACGACAAGGATAATTCCCCTCATAGGACTCCGAGTTCTGCTTCGTACCGAGGTCCCGCTAGGATGGCGTTTAAGGCTAGTACCCCTAGCATAAAGTAATGCTGATAATACTATAACTCACTGAATACTAATAACAATTTTAATGGTTAGGGTTACCCTCAACCCTAAACCCTCTGGGTGAATGCTTAGGACGTAGGTAGAGGGCCAGGGATGGGAGGCGCAAGAAGAAGGGCCTTGTTGCGTTTTCCCAGGAATGAAAAGCTTAGATAGTAAACGGTGGAACTTTAAACTTTTGGCCTCATATAGTAGCTCTATCTTAGAAAGTTTGAACTTTTTGGGGCCCGGTTGTTGAAGAAGAGACAAAGAAAGGCTTTTCTGGCATTTGTCCAGCAAAAAGCGGCCTCAGTTGTTCCTAGACGAGCCAGAATCCGAATGCGGTTGCCTCCATTGCGGTGTTGCGGATTCAGAGTTCGGGATCCGTATGGTTTAGGGATCAGACACTGCGATTCACACAGTTTGGGAAGTCTTTGTAGCAATTAGCAAGAAGTTCCCGTTATGGTCGTTATACAGTATTGCATACAAACTGCAATAGCCCTCTCCAATCGCTGCGGGCCTGATGTAACTGCCGCGACCTTCCACAGCAAGGGTTTATGTGGGGTTTGGGCTTGAGGCTTCGGGCATAGAGCCGGCTGTTAATGCATGGACTTGACAGGTTGAGAATGCAACTTCTCTGGGCTCCTCAACATCTGGGACACAGAGGAGGCCCTTATTCTCTTTTTTAGGGTTTAGGTTCCCTTATAGCACCCTTTATATCAAAAAGGGCAGCCTTTTCATTCCTAGGTTACTCTTAGATCTAGTGTAAGTCTGGTTTTTGAAGACCGAAAGCCCCAGTCTGGTTACTTCTGGTCCGCTTGAGTCTCTTTGTCAACAACCCTTACAGGGAACTCCAGAAAGTTGGAATATGGTTTCAGGGTAGGATACCTTATGATTTACCATTAAGGGTTTAGGATAATTAATCATATTCCAACTTTCTGGCTTTTACTTTATGGAACCCTGCTGGAAGATACAACAACTACCCAAAAGCCAATGGACCGAGTCTGGACAAAGCAGTGATAATAATGAGAGCAATTATAAATTATGATGCTAATACGTTGGAGATATGTATGTACATTCACGATCAATCAAAGGAATATTGAGTATAAAACCAACACGAACATCAGTAATAACAGGCATATCAGCAATACCCGTGTGAACAATAGAAATTACAACGAATAAAGCAAAGAAGCAACACTATGGCAAATTACAGCTATACGGTTCAGAACAAGAGTTACAGTAGTAATGACAATTAGTAGCAATAATGACAAGAGTGTTAATCATAAAGAACCAACAGCAAGGTAGAGTACTTACAACAAAGCCAAAAGGCTGGTATGGGAAATGACAACACCACACATCACAAGACTTGTCATGCTAACAACTGCTGTCAGTCAGCAGACCTAAGGACGTCGGGAATTTTCCGCGGTGGCACGTGGTCTTCCTACTTCAACGATCAGGCCTTTTGGGCTCAGAGGTTAGGGGTTTCGGGGTTTCGGGGCTTTAGGGCTTAGGGGTTTAGAGGTTTCGGGGTTTCGGAGTTTAGAGGGTTTAGGGTTTAGGGGGTTTGCTTAGGGGTTTAGAGGTTTCGGGGTTTCGGAGTTTAGAGGGTTTAGGGTTTAGGGGGTTTACGGGTTTAGGGTTCCTACTTCAGGGATCAAGCCTTGTCTTGGCAGGCTTTACAAAGATAGGGGCCTTCATGATTTTGATAAGGGTTCCTGCAGAGGTCCCCTTCAAGGTTCTACGATAAGGGCCTTCAGATTAGAATAGGGATTTGGGGTATATCGGTGCCAAGAAAACCAACATTATTCCCTAGGGTTCCCTTATAAGTATACTGTAAGGTAGCCCGAAACTCTTTCGCGTGCTTGAATGTACTTGTTATAAATCGAGATATGGGTTTGTGATGCTGATCCTGTTGGCCACTATGACAGATGACAGGGAGATGGTGTACGAACACGGTAAAGGAAATCGAGATATGTATGTTAGCAATTTCTAGTGAAAGGGGTCTATACTTCAGCATCTCTCGTTCCGGAGCTGCTGAACCATAATTTCCAAACCCGAAACCCAAACCCTGAAGGAACTCCAAACTTTAAGCCCTGAAGCCAAGAGGTGACCTCGGAAGATGTCGCGGCGACCTCTGCCATGGATGCTTGGACTTACGATGGTTAGGTGTTCGGGGGTGTAGGTTCAGGCGTTTAGGTTTGGGGTTTCGGTTTAGTTGTTTGGGGGTTCAGTTGTTTAGGGGTTTGGGTGCTCAGGGTTTAGGGTAGCAGCAGCGCTAGTGGTAGCCATAGCCGGTGTAGCCACAGCCACAGCCGTGGCCAAGCCGGTGCAGCAGTAGCAGGAGCTGTTGCTGTTGCTGTTGCTGTTGCTGGTGTTGTGGTTATGGTTGTGGTGTTGGTCATACACGTAGTTGGAATCGTCGTCGCAGCCGTGGTGGTGGGGGTGATGGTGGTGGTAATCGCTGGCCATAGCAACTGCAATTCTACTGGCGTGCGTCGTAGCAGTTAGTATTGGCTAAAGTACTAGCAGTTACTAGCAATAGAAATCAAAATGCCGAGAGTAGTGAAAAGCAGTGACAGTGGTAGCACTGGGAGCCTGTACCCCCTGACCCTACACTCCCCAACGCTACAAGAGGATTCTGTGCGCGCAGGTTGGGCTTGGCTGCGGGGGATCGTTTTGCTCCAACTTGCGAGTGAGCCATCGCACGGACTCCGGGATTTCGATGGTTCGGGCGTTCGGTTTGTACAATAAAAACTAGTGCAAAACCTGCAATATTTTTCGGGACATTATCTTCACAGGTCTATGCTTCAGCTGCTTTTGTGGGCTCCTTGGTTGGGGGTTGCTGTATTTACCATTCAGGGCAAATGGCTTCAGGTTATTCGAAGTTCGGTGTCCAGGGTTTTGGGATTCAGGGTCTACAGCTCAGGATTTGGGTTCGTGGTTAACAATAGAGGCTTTAGTTCGCTGGGGCTTCTCATTGGCTGTATACTACCGTACCCTAACTTGTCGACAGATAAGGGGTTGTCGGCATGGGTTTTCAGACTTCAGAGGTCATGATTCCTATGTCCCTTGCAGCTCCACACTTAACGGTTCATTGGACTTAGTACCTATGGTCATAAATAAGGTAACTATACTTGCAATTGGATATAACCCCAGTTAGGGTACTTATAACTGTACGTACTAAGTCCCATGAACCCCCAAGCAACACCCTTCATTCGGGAACTTCAGCATCTAACACCGTAGACCCATATTCTCAAGCCCCCAAAGCCCTCCAGATCCCACTGAAGCCTCCACAGCCGGTACTTAAAGGACCATGGGACTTAGTAACTAGGGTTATGATTAGGGTCACCATACTTATAACCCCAATTAAGGTGCTTATAACCTTACTTACTAAGTCCCATGATCCTCCAAGTAGACCCTAAACCCTAATCCCTATAGATCCCTTTAAGGAGCCCTATAGATCCCCTTAAGGAGCCCTTTTAAGAACCCTTACTAAGTCCCATGATCCTCCAAGTATTCTTCGGGGGGAGGCAAGGGGCCATTCTCACCAAAAGGTCGACGGCAGCGCCCCCCGAAGCCGGAAGTCTGAAAGCGGAGATATGGGAGTTTCCGAAAAGAGGGGGTGCCTCATTTTGGGGTCCTTATAATAACGGTACAGAAGGATCCTGCTATTTGGGGTACTATAGTAGGGTCCCCTATTTTGGGAAACTCCCATGTTGCTAGAAATGCCCATTTCACATGTCACACATCTGGCTAGCTTAAAAGTCTACTATCGAACCTGCCGACATTCGAGTTGATTGATGCCAATCTAGAGCCCTCCTGAGCGATACGCCCTTTTCCCTTGAATCAGCAGTCCTTCCGCATTACTGCACAGGCTTTGGTGTTGACGAAAGGTCTGCCGGGCTTGTCTTCCTAAACTCTAAAACCCTAATTCGCAAACCCGACGTACCCTTATAAACCCTAAAACATACAGACCCTGGAACCCGACTCCCGAACTTCTTCGAAGCTTCAGATCTTAAACCCGTTAGCTGAGGCCTTCTACCTGTGGATTGCAGATGGAAAAAGGAGGCACCCCCAAAAAAAAACGAAGCTCGAGGGGGCAGGGGACTTAATAATTAAGTAGGTTGTAAGTGGGGTTATAATTGGGGTAACTCCTTTTAGGGTACTTATAACTCTGCTTATAACCTACTTACTAAGTCCCCTGCCCTTCCAAGTAGCTGAGGATATCGAGCTCCGGACTGGTGCAGTGACCATGCACCAGCTGGAGTCTGACGTGGGGGACCTCGAGACTCGTCTGCCCTAATACAGGGTCCTTCATCCCTAAAATGTCGTTTTGCGGCCCATGTAATACAGTCTCATCATGATGGCGCGTAATATAGGGTCCTTAATCATTAGAATATCGTTTTCGGGATGATTGTACTACAACTAGAAGAAGGAACCCCCAAACTGGTATAGGTAACTATGAAGGCCACTATATTACGGCTGGGGGGTTTTAGGGTTTACCCATAGGCTCCAAGTAGTTCCTTTTGGGGATTGCCTTTTCGGATTCTAAATACGAACCCCAAAAAAGGAATTACTATGGAGCCTCTAGGTAGGGGTAGGGGGCCCGGAAGTAAGAGTTCAAGAACGGCTGTATCAAGGCCCTACTAGGGGTTTATTGGGTTCAGGATAATTAGTAGGGTTCCTTCTGATGATTATAGTATACTATACGTCAAAACCCTATTCTAATTACTATGGCCCCTATATCAAGCAGGGTGATGTTGAGGCTGGGCGTTCGCTAGAACTTCTATTGGTGTAACACCAAGCTGTGATGTGAACTCGTGTTGCTTGACATGGGGGTTTCCGAAAATAGGGGACCCTAGTATAGTACCTAGTACCCTAAATAGTAGGATCTTTATTATAAGGACCCCAGATCCTCAAACTAAGGTGAACAGAATATTCGGAAACTCCCATTAAATGGATCTAGGGGGGGGTCAATCATCGGACCCTGTGTCCTCCGGAGATTTGTTTGTCCTAGCGTTTCTGAGGAGCCGCTTCCATTGTTAGAGAAGTCTGAGCCCAACCTGTGGCCCAAAAGACCTGCCGTTTTTGGAACTAGAATAGAAATCATAAACAGGAACCCTGAAAATGTAAGTCTTTCCGGCTACAGGAAGGGCTTTGGTAGTAGTCAACACGCGAGTCCAGGGATACACACCTGAACACTTCCCAGGAGTGTTCCTCAAGGGTTCCTTCTAGACTCTTTAGTGTAGTAGAACCCACAAAAAAGCATTCAGCCATTCAGGCCCCTATAATATTTAGCACCCATGGCTCTTGAGCTTCAGGTCCGTTACGGGACCAGTTTAGAGTTTAGGAGAAGCCTGGCTGTT
The DNA here is from genome assembly GCA_905221615.1 of Symbiodinium sp. CCMP2592. Classification (NCBI taxonomy): domain Eukaryota; class Dinophyceae; order Suessiales; family Symbiodiniaceae; genus Symbiodinium; species Symbiodinium sp. CCMP2592. Next base: position 1,384,398 of record CAJNDT010003112.1, on the reverse strand, counting down.
CCAGCCCTGCGCAGAAGGTCTGCCAAGCCGGACAAGCTGCCATGAAAGTGACCTGTGTGGGTGACTCCTGTTCCTTCGCCGCGGTAGATTCCAAGCGTTGTAGAGTTGGCTCAGTTATTAGATTGGGGTTTTGTGCGTGCTTGCGCCGTTTTGTGCTATGGTTTTACAGGGTCTGCAAGGGATATTGTTGATTCAAAGGGGAAAAGGAGGGACCCTTAATGGGGACCCCTGCCCTATAATGGGCTATATACTGGGCATATAATAGCTATATTAAGGGTTTTTTACCTAGGGGTCCTTATTAAGGGTCCCTCCTTTTACCCTTGGAGTTATATTTCGGCGACTTTATTGGTGAGCCTTCGTTTGGATTCCGGTGGTTTCTCAACTTCGGGGTGCTTTTTTTTCAGCTCCCTTATGGTCACGATCGCGATCGTCGGATTCTTTGAGTACTCGGGATCCTTAGTTTGTGAAACTCCTTCCCAAACCCTAAACTCCCATCGAGGGAAGCCGTTGGCGTTTAGGGTACCCCCCGTCTCTGCATGGGAGTTGAGGAATGAATAATGCTTACCCATACGCCCCAGAGTAGTTCCTTTTTTGGGCTTCATATTTCAGAATTCTATAAGGCAGTCCCAAAAAGGAACTATTATGCGGAATATGGGTAGTAAAGGGGTTTTGGAGCTTGTGAGCACCCCGAACCAAACGGGGTGCAGCCTGCAATAGTCGGCCTACAGGCAACCTGATGTGGGTCCTACATTCAGAGTCTAAGTGAGGGTTCTTTTTTGAAGTCGTCATGCTCGTGCATGGGTCAGCAACCGGGCGCTGAGTCGCGAAGGGTGAAGGGCCTTCCCTCACCTGGATGCTACGAAATCGAATTGTGTAGTGTATGACCCGTAGCGAAAATGCTCAGGCTTGTAAATGCGTTGCGCTTCCCATCTGCGAAACTCGCACTTTTTCTCACAGTCCACCAGCACGAAGGTGGCGTGTGGTGGTATGTGGGGCTTTAGGACAATATGCCCGAAAAACCACAGCCCAAAAACCTAAACCCAATCTGGGATCCCTTTCGCAAAGGTGAATCCATCCGCCTCCATTGCGCGCAGCCGCAGTCAGGCAGTGTGAGTACGGACTATGTCGAGACCGCCTGGCTACGTGGCTGCCTGTGACCCTGATTCTAAGGGGTACCTGATTTTTTGGGGGGGTCCTTACAGTAGGGGTCCTACTACTTAGGGTACTATACTAGGGTCCCCTATTTTCGGCAACTCCCATATAACGACATGATGGTTTAGGCTTTAAGGCTGTTCCTCATTAAAATATTCCATAAAATCCTTCAGACAGGGTGCTAAGGTTATGCTAGGGCCTCTGCAAATCAATAGGGATCCTTAATTGAAGCCTTCAACTTGTGGATAAAACTCAACCGTAATCTGAAGCACAAGCCCAACACCTAGCCCCACGACGACATGCCTAAACGGTTCAATGACAATTAAATGCCACGAACCGTTACCGCTGTCTGTTCCAATCAGTCCTTGAACCCTCAATCCTTAAATTATTTCCCCAAAGGACACACCCGAAGCGCCAACACGTTACCTCTTCTTTCTTCGACATGGGAGTTTCCGAAAATAGGGGACCCGAATAAAGTACCCTAAAAAGTAGGATTCTTGTTACAAGGACCCCCCAAAATAAGGTACCCCCAATTTTCGGAAACTCCCATATGAGAGCGGCCCTAAGGCGCTCAAATTCTCATTCCTGAAGGAAGGGTCCCCTCACCTGAAATCGAAAGCCGAAACTCCAAATCCTAAGCCCTAAACTCCCCCCGAAATCCCCAAACCTACCCCCTCCCGGAACCTTACATCCTAAACCCTCACCGGAACCTTAAACCCCGAGCCCTCTTGGAGCCTTTCATCTGCCAACCCGCCTTTTCCTACAGACTCCAAAACCCTGAACTACTTTAACCTACCAAAACCTACTTTTTGTAGGGTCCCTATAGATTCCATATCAGGGTTTGTAATAAGAACCTACAAAATTCTAGGGTTTGGTAGTTTAAGGTACGTAGCACAAACCACACTGGCCAGTTTATGCAGTGCGGGTTTCAGGCTCTGGGTTCGGGTGTTTGCAAGATTCAGGGCTACAAGAGCCCAAACCCACGGTTGAGGGTTTAGAGTTTGGGGTTGAGGGTTTGGGGTTCAGGGTTCAGGGCTCAAATAATGGTGTTTATTACGGCGCCTGTATTGTCAGCGGGCGCCGAAGACACGAAACTCCGAAGCGACAAAAAACAAGGTCTCCCAAGGCCTGGCTTGCAGAGTCTTAAACAGTTCCCAAAGCCAGGTTTCCGTCGCAGCTTGACCAAACGGAGGAGTCGTCTGAGGGCCCTGCAAGAGGGGCCAAAAGTTTAGGCTGAGAAGGTGTTCTTGGTTTCCAAACTTTGTGGGATATAGGGCTTAGGCGGTTTCTGGGTTACAGTAAAGGCACCTACACAGTTTCGGTTTAGCATGTTGCAAGGCATCATTTCAAAGCTGGGTGCCTGAACTGTAGCCGCAAATCTAACGAAACAATCAGTTTTGCTCCGGGATTGTAGACTAGAGTCTAGCTCTCAACAGACCAGGTCAATCATTGGATCCACAGCAAATAAACACACTGACACTGCAAGGGCAAAGCTTTCACACCCTAGGGCCACGCAGGCTAACTTCCCGAGGTTTGAAAGAGACGTACTACAGCATTCTTTCTGGGCACATTTGGGTTTTGCAGGTGCATCAATGTTGAAGATGTTTTTGGGCGAGTATCACGGGTCTGGCATGGGTGTGTGGAGTTTGGTCGGGGGGAGCCAAGAAGATGCAAGCACCAGGGTTTGTGCGGAAGCCAGCACCTTGTCTTGCGCAGGACGGCATGTGCACTGGCGACAGGGTCATCGTGGGGGTTCAGTGTGGCGGAGCCAAGTGCGCCACCAAGACCCTCGCCGAGGGGAGATGTTGCTGTTTCAACGCCATCTCGCCAAGACTGCTGAATGCGAACATCGGTATTAGATGTCCGACTTAGTACTAATGTCATTGCTCAGGGTTCCTTCAATTCTAGGTAGACTATCATGTACCCCGAAGCCTTGTTCTAATTCATAAAATCCCTACAGGAGATAGCCCAAATCCTGCACAGGGAAGGATCCAAGGCCCTGATTCCTGCTCAGGATTCACAAGCTTACATGGGGGTTTCCGAAAATTAGGGGTACCTTATTTTGGGGCCCTTATGATAAGGATCCTACTATTTAAGGTACTATCTTAGGGTCCCCTATTTTCGGAAACTCCCACATCTAGAACTTCAACAGTCGAGCTATCTCCAACTTAGATTCCACAATCGAGCTATCCCCCCGAGAATGTCACAATCAGAACTTGGTTCTTACAGCTTCTGGGGCGAGCCTGAAAGCAGTGCGTTTGTTGAGCTTTGAGCTGGTCTGTTCGATGTGTATTCGGACATATATATATATATATATATGTATGTTTACTTTATTCTTATTTATTTGTTTTATTATTCTTGTTATGTATTTATGTAGTTCAGATACATTTATAAAAAGATAAAAATATAAAGATATATATTTGTGTAGGTTTATCTGTGTGTGTGTGTGTTCTCTCTCTCTCTCTCTCCGACTGTCTTGAACGTATCCTAGGAAGCTCTATTGCGCGGTCTACACCCCCGGTGACTGCGTCCCAGCTTGCAACACTCTCTCGCTGGAGCTGCTTGCTCTGCATCAGGGGAGCGAGCTTCAATTGTTAGTATTCGTATTTCAATGTTAATGTGATACGGTTGTCATTATTCTTCAAATTAGTATTACTAGGCATTGTTCTGTTATGAATGGTGTTTCGAGGGTTCGAAAAGGGCTCTTGTCGGATTTAGAGATAGAAGCCTGAAGCTGTGGACGCTTAAAGTTTCGGGCTGGAAGATCGTGGAGTGTAGAGCTGACAGGTTGGAGGGTTTGTGGCGTCACGATCTAGAGCATCGGGATTCCGGCGAAAAACAAGTTGAGGGATCGTAGTTTTGATATGGGTGCAGTAGGATCATCTGAGGGATGCTCACGGCCCCCAAACCCTCAATTCCGAATGGGGTGTCTAGTTTAGGGGTTATGGTGTTGGGTCGTACAACTTAAGGATACCATGAGCCTCTGGCTGGAGTGTACGAAGTGTCGCTGCAGGGTTCGGCATGGAGGGAATGAGGGGTATTGTACTATATAGGGGAGTAATCGTTTCTACTACAACTGCAGTGTATGCTATACCCGAAAGCTCCAGTCTGATGCCCCTCGACTTTTTATCATGAGTTTGTTTATTGAACGGTCCGTTTCTAGGGAGCCAAGTAGAGCAACGACCGACGAGGTGTGGTGGTGATGGATGTGGTGGATCTTGTGGCACTTGCGCGGCGGGAGGCGGCCTCCCCCTTTGGGTTTAGGAGTCCAGGGTTAAGGGTTGAGAGAGCTTCATTCCCCAGAAAGGTCCAGGTGCACAAATAGCACCCTGAAGTGACCAGGTTAAAGATCATGAAGCCAGACACTCGATGATTGGGCTCATGGAACTAAACCCAAAACCCAAGAGCCCCAAAGCCCCACAGCTCTAAAGCCCAAAAGCCGAAACTCTTGCCTTCAGATGCTCTGGACCCTGGGATTCAGGACAGGGTTGTCGCAGGCACCAGATCAAACCTAGGTAGGGCTTTGGGACATTTTATATCTGCTCTGATTGGGGTTAAGAGGATCTTACCTACTAATAGTTGTTCAAAGGCTTTAAAAGGCACCTCCCAGAAACCGAGGCCCTCAAACCTACAGCCTCAAGGCGAAGCCCTTGTGAGGTTTCAGACGCCTGGCGTTCCCTTGCAATGTACCCTAATTAAACCCTAAACCCTAATACCGTAAATAAAGCCGAAACCCTATAACCCTAAACCCTATTGCCCTAAATCCGAAACTGAAGCGGAGGTGAGGGCGATCCTCTACCCGTTTGCCGCGGCGATATCGGACGATGCATCTACTTCGTCACAACAGACGCCATTCTCAGACTTGGTGCTCCTGCGAACCCTAAGCCTAACCCCTAAAAGGCCCTTAACCCAAAGCCCTAAAGCCTGAGGTTCTTATTCTTGAGACAAGCCGAGGGTAGGGTAGGTTTTTGGGCGCGGTCTGCTGTGTTGGGATACCCTATGTAATCGTTGCATTCCCACAAGCCGCGTACTAACTACAGTTTGAATGCCACACCCACCCCATCCAAACCCACCCTATCCAAACCGGCAAATTCGTTATTGAACGTGTACTTCGGGCCACCAAGCCCCGTAAAGAAGCAGTCGTACTGGACTCCATACTCTAGTCTCTTTTCTTTTCGCGCTGTAGATTCGAAGTTAGTTTGGGTGGGGGGAGGAAGGGGGAGGGTGGGGTGATTAGCTTTCAGGTGCAGGGGTTGGCAGCGTTTTGGGTATGGGCTTGGGGCTGAGCTTTACTGTTTGGGATTTGGGGTATGGGACCCAGCACTCAGAGTTCTGGAGTTGGGGATTAAGCCCACGGTTTTCGGATGTAGGGTATGCTGCCCTAAGCCCCAAAACCCTAAACCTTGGTAGTCAGACTTCTTGAGGAGTGGGCTTCCAGTGGTACCACGATGGCGAAGACGCGCCCAAGCTGAAACGAGACTTCAGATGGGTGGTTGTCAAAATTATGGTCCCTTTTTGGGTACCCTAGATATTAGGTGCCGTATTATAATAAGCACCCCAAAAAGCAACCCTAACATTGACAACCACCCAGATGTCGGCTTGTTGTGCAGGCTTGAGACAGCAAACGGGGTTTGCTAAGCTTGCGGCGCTTTACTTCATCTGCGGGTCATTGAGGATGCTTCTATGGAGAGTTTTTACTCGGGTCTCCCAACTACTGAAACAGACATTATCAGTTTGGAGTTTACATTCGGTCATTAAGGTTTGGTGTCTGACATCTAGGTTGAAGGGTAAAAGCTTGGACCTAAAAGCATTCACCACTACTGCTGAGAGAACTCTTCATCTTGTCTCCAACATAAGCTGCTTCACTCTCAAGTGGGTTTTTCGAAAATTCGGGGATCCCTTCTTTTGGGGGTCCCTTATAATAAGGATCCTACTCTTTCGGGTACTATATTAGGGTCCCCTTTTCTCGGAAACCTTCCAGTTGATTCCTTGGAGTTTTGCGTGTAAGCTGTATGGTTCAGGGACGCCGAAGGTATAGCTTCATAGTTCTCCAATACCCATTCTTTAACCTTTCTGCCTTTAAATCTTTTAGTAGTAATCTGAAAGTTTAACCTTTTAATTTTGTGGCTTATTGGGGGAAGCAAGGCTTCGTGTTGGCAGATTGATTTCTATTCCGGCTTCTTTCCTCCAATTGTCCTGCGAAAGGAAGGACGGAGGACCCTCAACAAAAAACACAGAGGCCTGAACACTTAGTTCGATTTTCCCACATTATACTTCCCCAATTGATATCACACTTATACTGTTATGCGCCCCCCAAAAACCCTATTCTACTCATCAAGAGGCCTATGTGTATTTGTAGGATCCCCAAAACGCGGGATGTGGTGCACTTTGGGGTTTGCGATTAAGCCTTAAACCCTGAAGCCTAAGCCCTGAACCCCCTGAAAGCCTAAACCCTTCTGTCTTCTCGAGGCTTCACTAGGAGTTCACAAGTTAATCTAGGAACGTGTGCAGTTGTTCAAGCTATTCCCACAGCCCTTCCGGAGGGCTCCCTAACACAATGTCCCGAGACTTCGCGGGGGTCCTTCAGGCAATTTGGTTTGGGGTTGAGGGTTCAGGTTCAGGGTTTAGTTTGGTTTGGGGTGTAGGGTTCAGGGTTTAGGGTTTAGTTTGGCTTGGGGATTAGGGTCTAAGGTTGAGGGTTTAGGGTCTAGTGCGATGTTAAGTCTCAGGGGTCCGAGGTATGACAATTGCCATGTCTTGGGGTTCCTCAATCAAGGTACAGTAGAAAACACTTGGCAGTTTAAGGTACCCATAGGCCCCATAGCAGTTCCTTTTTGGGGGGATTACCTTATAGGGTTCTAAAAGGAACCCCAAAAAAGAACTACGATGGGGCCTGTGGCTCGGGGCAGTAACTAGGTCAGGTTCCCTTAGAAGCCCCTGTAAACCAGAAAGGGCATCCTATTCATTCCTGGGTTACTCTTGGGTCTAGTTCAGATAGGGCATCGAGCTCCGAGGAACCTTGTCTCTACGGGCATGGGCTGCGCAGGAGACTATTGCGATTCCGCCGCCGGGGCTGAATTTAGGGGTTCGGGCTCAAGTGCTTAGGGTTTAATCTAGGGGCCTTAATAGTTAGAATAGGATTTTGGGGCCCATCAAACTATAAGTATGGCTGAGACTAGGGTTCAGGGTTCAGGTGCTTAGGGTTTAGGGTTTCGGGTCTAGTCTATGTTCTCGGTTTAAGGCTTTGGGTTTAGGGACAGGCGGTTGCATGCGCCCTTCCGGTTTCGGGGTTTAGGGTTGTCTTGTCTAGGGCCTCGGTTTAAGGTTTATAGGATTTGGGAACAAGCCGCAGTATACAGTATATGATAGCTGAGAAATTGGCCAGATCGTTTCCCCCCCCCAACTTACTCCCCATATCACGGCGCATGAAGTAGCCTAGTTGCTCGAGTCCCTGCAAGAGGCTGAGGACCTAGTAAGTTGGTTTGCTGATAAACTAGAAAATGTAATATAATGTCTCATACAGTATATATCAAAAAGATAGCAACGTTGTGATGACTTGTAAGAGCAAAAGACGGCATCGAAGTATCACCCTGCTGACGTAGTTCAATGAGACTAACACCGGAAGAAACTCTGCAACACCTGATTCATCCCTCGCAAACCCTCAAAAAGCATCCTGCTTCAACAGCCCACTACCCCATACCCCCGGGAGGATCTAGAAAGTAGATCCCCTAATTTGGGGCCCTATACGACTCCGGGTACTTTATAGGAACCCCCCATTGAGGGATCTACTTCAGGATCCTCCAAAGGGGGTCTGGGAAAAGACGAGGTCAACTTGATCCAGATGAGCGCCTATTCCGACTCGGCAAGTGCTGAGAAGTCTGGATGGATTTCCGACACTGCGCTGCCATTGGAATCGGTTGTTGGAGTTCAGGTTCTGGTCTAGGGCGTAGGGTCTAGGGGTTGAGGGTTTTAGGTTTTCAGGGTTGAGTGTTTGGGGCAGTTTGGGGTTTGGGGATTGAGGGTCTAGGGTTTTGGGGTTTGGGGTTTAGGATTTCAGGGCTCTGGGGGTTTTGTGGATTTGTTGGGTCATTCGCTTTAGGGGTAGAGCCAGGTTGGGCTCTTAGAGTTTGGCTTCAGGGTCTTTGGACTTCATGCCATCGCAACAGCAGCCGCCTGCAAAGAACGTCCTATATGAAGGCATCTGTTAGCCTTGAAAGCCTTAAAGCCTAAACCCCTAAACCCTAAACCCTAAAGAGCTTAAACTTCGGCTCACATCCCTAAACCCTAAACCCAATGACGCTCAGGACAACTCTGGAAAGCGATGGTTCTGGAACAGTGGTACGCAAGCGGAGGATCAGGCGATAATTTATTTAACAATTGGGGGAATGACGATGTGTTTCGTTAAGGGTTTTCGGGATTTGGGGGGTTTAGGGTTTACGGATTTTGGAGTTGGGGGTTTCGGGTGTTAAGGCTTAGGGTTTTTGGGCGTAGACAGACTCGGGGTGCGGTGCTGGTTCGAAAATACCTTGGTTTAAGAGGTTTCTTTTGCGGGTTTGGTGGCTGTGGGTTTCCTTGGTTTAAGAGGTTTCTTTTGCGGGTTTGGTGGCTGTGGGCTCTTCGTTTATGAGTTTACGGTTCGGTTCGTGTGTGGATGTGGGTTCAAGGGCCTGGGATTTTGGAAGGGTGGCCTGTTTTGGCTTATTGGGACGGCTTGCGAGGAGTCCCCGTCTCGCCGGGGAGCCTACTTAAAGGATCATGGGACTTAGTAACTAGGGTTATAATCAGGGTAACTATACTTATAACCCCAATTAAGGTGCTTATAACCTTACTTACTAAGTACCATGATCCTCCAAGTAAGCAAGACGTAGTTGGCTTCTTTGTAGGTCTGCATGGCTTGTTTTGGTGCTGCCTCCCCAAAGTGGCTAAGTCGTGGCCACGATTGTCCCCCTGGGAATCCGGAAACGCAGAGTGGCACTGGATCCGCTCCAATCCTTCATAATCCCCATACAAACCCTTGGCAAGTCCTGCAAAAAACCTATACAAGCCCCAGAAAACCACAAACAAACCCTCATACAGAAACCCGACACCCTAACATAGAAACCCTAACCCCTCAACCCACAAAGAGACGCTTTTTGAACTTCAACATGTGAGCGATGGAGGTCGCCGACTGCCCGAGTGGCATGGCCGTCAGCTCCTCGTCTGAAATGGTGGCGGTGGAAGGGTTCCGGGTTTAGGACACATTTTCGGAATTAGGGCTTAGGGAGGGTTCTTAGTATTGGGGTGGGGTCGTAATAATTACGGCTTCAGGGTTCAGGCCTTGAGGTCTGGGGTTTTGCGTTTTACCAACACTGTCCCCAAAGGTTCTGCCACAAAGGCTCTAAAGTATGATACTCCAAAGCCCAGTGTTGGAGAGCAAGAACCTCGAAGCCCAGGGCACCCACCCAGAGCCAGGTGCTGATTAGGTGATGGTGGAACGGCTCAGACTCTTCCTTAACCCACCAAAACCTACCTTTTTGCAGGGTCCCTATAAATCCCATGTTAGGGTTTACAATAAGAACCCACAACAAGTAGGATTTGGTAGTTTAAGGTTTGGCTTTTGGGGGACCTGTTACTTAAAGGCGTGTGAGTCTTCTTCTCCTAGGCCGAAACTTGTTCCCCCCCTGTAGAGACAACGCCCCGTCGCTCTTGCAGAGGAGGTGGGTGAGAGCAGCTCAACAACAACATAACGCGCGAAACCCGCCGCTAGAATCCCGATGTTACCCGAAAACCTAAGCCTTGCAACCTAAACCCTATAAACGCTCTAAGCCCGAACAAGACCTACAAGCCTGTGAAACCTTAAACGCCCTAAATAAACCCATAAACCCTACCAGCCTTGTACCCTAAACCCGAAAATCTATAAACCCTGCCCTATAAGCCCCAAAACCCCAAGCCACCCGGACCTGACAAACCGAAGACCAAACACAGAGGCTTCGTGGAGTGCGATGGAAAACACTGCGACAACCTCCGCTTCTGAGTTGGTTTAGTCATGTAGGGTTCACGGGTAAGGCTTTCGGGATGTAGGGTTCAGGGTTTAGGGATTTAGGGTGCAGGGTTTAGGGTTTAGGGTCTAGCGTTGCGCAGGGCACCCCGGCTAGCTGGCGAAATTCGCGAGGGCTGCACGGATTCAGGGTTCAGGACATCCTTCCCTCACCCAAACCCCAGAACCACGAAAACCCAAGCCCCTAAACCCCTTAAAGGTGTCAAAATCCTAAGCCCTCTTCTACACACCCTGAACCAACCCTAAATCCCAAGAGCCTCAAAATCCTAAACCTTCCTTCTTTCCTTGCAACTCTCATGAATCACTCTTCAACCCCTAGCGCATAAGAATCCGAAACAAGTGCGCTGTAAGGCCTATAAGCTTCAAACCCCTCTCCCTAAATTCGGAATACCAATCCCTCAACACATTCAAACCGCAAGCCTTAAGCCATGCACCCCAAACCCTAAACTCCAACCCAGAGCCCAAATCCGACACCCTAAACTTTAAGCCACTAGACCCGAAACCTAACGCAAAGACCTAAAGCCCGAACCCCAAACTCCGAACCTAGAGTCCCAACACTTCGGTTTTTTTTTCTGTGGGGCCGTTTCAGTCAGCTGAAGCTCAAGCATGTTGCAGCATAAGGCCTCTCTCTATGCGGTAGTCTACGGGCTTGATCGTGCTTTAAGCTTTTATGGGACTTTGTAGGGTTTTACTACGTCGTGAACTCCAGAAAGTTGGAACATGGATTTAGGACGATTAATACGTACTGGGATCCCCTATACTTTACCTTAAGGGTATGAGGACGATTGGCTTCGACTATAAAGGTTTAGCATGGTTTCTGGTCTGGAAGGGTTTTGTTTACTGGTACGGGTTCAGGCCCCTCTAAAGCACTTCAGAAAGCCTTGCCTGCACTCCTCCCAAGCAAAGAGCCTTTCTACAAAGCTAAACCCTAACCCGCAAGCCCCAGATTCCCAAACTTCTAGACCCTGAACACCAAAGCCAAACCCCAACCCCTGAACCCTTCACCCTGAACCCTATAAACCCTACTGAAGGAGCAAAAAGCCCCGCACAGCCACACACTCTTTAAAACAAAAAGCCCTGAACACCCGAGGCTTCCACTGCGCAAAGCCCTTGCAGTGGGTGGTCGACATGGCGGAGGAGCCCGTATCTGGGCTCTGAAGCACTTTTTGGATGGTTTGAGATGGGGTTGATAGGCGCTTTAGGGCCTTTGTGTGTTTTGGGAGCTTTTTGGGTCTGGGGTATGGGCGGATGCGGTGTTCATAAGAGTTCTGCAGGTTATGTTGCGGCTCTTGAGTAGGAAGGGAGTTCTAGAATCGCTTCTACAAAGGAAATCGGGGTTTGAGGGGCCTTGACAGAGGGTAAGAAGGATTTTCTAATGTTTGAGTGCTTTTGAGGCTTAGAGTTTTCAGAGCTTCCGGGCTCTAGGGCCCTTGTATTTGTGAAAATCCTAGCTTTCAATCAGTCGGATTCCGTAAAGAACCGATGCATATGTGGCCCAGGTTGGATCCTTAGAGTGATGAAGAAAGCTGCAATCCAAAAGCCCCAAACTACACACAGCTACGGCCAAAGATACGTGTTTTTTCTTTTGTTTTTTTCCGGTTGCTTGCTTTGCAACAGCTTTGCATTCTATAGATCGTACGGGGTTATCCTGCGAAGATAAAGCATGTGTCAGGAGTCGATGACCTGCAGTAGACCCGCATTTTCCCTAAGCCCGGCTTCTAGCTTACGATAAGCAACGCAACATCATCGGTTCGGGCTTTGGGGCTTCGGTGACTTTGAATCTAGTATTTGGGTTGCCGGATTGCTGTTGGGTTTTGAGAAGGTTTCTATGAAGTTTTCTTGAACAGGCTTAGACGAGTTTTTATGTTCGTGCTTGAGACCGAAGCTCTTGGGGCGCCAGGATCATAGGTGCAGTCAATCCCTACACTGCTCCTTTCATTCCCCCACACACTCAGCAATATGCTGAGTGCTGCCTACTATCCAAGCTAGCAATGGGCAGCCTAGTGAACATCTCGGAATGCAAGTTCGCTATCATCGTAATCAAGAAGCCTGAACAATTGGCAGTGCTGTAGCTGAGGGCTCCGTGTTAGAATTCTAGTATAGTAAGACGCCCCCCCGAAACCCTCTTCTAATTATACAAAGGTCTTGAATTCAGCTCCTGGAGTCTGGAACCCCGGCAACAGAATCCCAAGGAGAGTCTGAGACCAGGACGAAATAACTATTGACCGTCCTCAACCTCGGACTCCAAAACCTACAAACTATGTACAGAGATCACACATAACATGCGGTAGCCTGACAGGCAACACTGAGAGGGCTGTGTCTTAACCTTGTCCTGAACCCCAAAAACTTAAACCTTAAGCCTAACCTAGGCGGGGAGAAAAGAGGGTTCAAAAAACAAACTTAAATCTTAGGCCGAGCACGGAGTATGTTAGTCTCGCAGCCGCCCAGATCGTCACAGACTGGTTCAGCGAGGAGGAGCAGCGCACTCGAGTCGCAAGAGGGACGAGATAATATGGGTAGTTGTCAAAATTATGGTCCCTGTTTGGGTACCCTAAATATCAGGTGCCGTACCCAAAAAGGGACCATAATTTTGACAACTACCCACATGGGGCTCTGCATAATCACTAAGAATATCCTGTCACTAGTCAATTATGATGATTGCCCAAGAGCCCTCCTCTGCTTGTCAAAGCGCCTATGTATTTCGCCGGTTGAGGGAGCATCTCTACAACCAGGAGCTTGAGCCGTTGCTCCGTAAACCCTTCTTACAGTCTCTTGAGAAGACGATGCGTAGGGTTCGGGCTCAGAGTTCCGGGTTCAGGGTGTGGGGCCCCGTGTTGTAGGGTTGGGATCCCACCAAGAATCCTGGCAAACCGAAAGCGGGAATCACAAGCATACCGTGCCCCTCCCCAGTTCGTGGGAAGCGATGTGTTGAGTATGTTTGAGCTCGCAGGGTTCAGGGTTTAGAGTTTAGAGCTTAGTGGAGTTGTTCAGGGTTTTAGGAATCCAAGAGCTCAACCTTAAACCCAAAACGCTAAGCCCTAAAGGCTTAAAACCCTAAACCCGAAAACCCTAAACCGCAAGGTTGGGGTGTTAGGAATCCGAGAACTCATGAGGGAGTTTCCGAAAATTAGGGGTACCTTCTTTTGGGGTCCTTATCATTAAGGTACTATACTAGGGTCCCCCATTTTCGGAAATCCTGATGAGATTTTGTCGGGCCAAGGGCTCCAGCTCTCTCACGCAAAGACGCGGAAGCTCTGGCTCCGTTGTGTTTGTTGCTTTTTGAGGCTGAAGATATCAATATGCTCGTTTGTAGGGTTGGATCCGCGGGGGCTGGATCAGTGGGCTTGGCAAAAACCAAAGTTATCAAAATCAGAAGTCAACCTGAACAAAGACTTATTGGATACGTTACGACACGGTAGGTTTGTCCAGAATTAATGTAACTGGAGATTTGCAGACACTGAAAATTGTTGAGAAAACCATGAAAAAATGTAGTATTATTTCTGTCCAAGCCGGTGTGTGAACAGAGCAACCGGAAGCTGTGCCATTCCAGTGACTCCTTGCACCGACATTGGCACGTCGGGCAAGGTCACACTAGATGGCTGGCCTTTGTGTCCCCAAGCAAGGAAACTTGATGGCTCTTCGGGTGAGAGCCCGGCAACACCAACAGGTTTTCGCAAGGCTGAGGACGTCTGTGCAAGAGCCGGCAGAAGCTGCAAAGGTGTGACTCCCAAATTGTCAACAAGAAATTGTTCCTCAAGTGTGTTCACTTGTGCCATGCCACTGACCCCTTGCACCGACATGGGCACATCGGGCAAGGTCACAGTGGATGGCATCTATTGTTTCCTCACACTGCTCAGAACAACCTGTCAACTTAAACAGGTTGCTGCAAGGTTGAGGAAATCTTGAGTCAGCATGGCATTGCTTGGCAAGGTTGACGATTCGAATTGAGGAAATCTTGAGGAATCCTCCTCAAGTGGGGCAAAGAAGGCAAGAACGACGTCCAAGGCCCTGATTTGCCGGCGCATACTCATTCACTGAAAGAGCCATATCAATTCTGTTCCTCCAAGTGTGTTCACTGAGACAGCCACATCGACATAAGGCTGCAAGCAAATCAGACTTGTGTCTCAATTGTTATGCAACCTTCTCATCAGTCATCGCACTGTTTTACCTGTGTTGCTGCATGGCCTGCTGTTGCTGTTGTGTCACAGCATTCACACCCCAAAAACCAGTCACAGCAGATTGGCTTGAATAATAAAAAGCATGCAGCTCAGTAAGCTATGAAACGTATTTTGGCTGACGAAGCGGATCGTCACAATAGATTCCGGACAATCTGCGCAACTGCTTCCCCGAACATCGAAGTGTATTCCCCACTAGCCTGTACATCTGCTGGCACACCGGTGAAACGGCCGTCTTCGCCTCGGTTTACCAGACCAATGAAAGCATTATGATCTGGTTTGGGCCTGGCCAGGTTCTCAAAATGAAACCCAGGCAAATGCCACAGTTGCAAGGGCTTCACTGACTTTCCGTTAAAGGCACCCATGTAGGTGCAAGTCTTTTCGAAGCCACAAAAGGATAGAACTGTTTTGACACACTCGAGGTGCGGCATACAGGAGCTGAGGGGCTGTTCCACCACAGGGCAGCACTCACATGCCCATCCCAGGAAAATCCCAAGTGAGCAAACAAGGGCCTGACAATTTCCCTGCAATACAAAGTCCCGCTCAGTCCATGCGCCTTCCCAGCCGTTGCTTTCAGCACGTTGGGAACGAAATGAGCACATAATGACAAAAGAAGAGCACGGAGTGCCCCACCAATGCAAAGCCTTCTTCTCACACGCTGTGGCTGCATCCAGAAACAAACGCAACCCTTTCGCTAGCAACATGTTGTGTTCGTCATTGTAGAGTATGTCAAAGCTGCACCCACGGAGACCGGATTCGATCAATTTCTTCGAAAGTTTGGCGCTCCCTGCATAGTATTCAATGTATTGCAGCAACCCCGCACATTGATGGGGTCCCACATCGATTGAAGCTGCTTCAATCTTGGCTCTGTTGTCATAGCTACGGCTAATGATGCACATCAGCTGACACTCGATGGTTCGGTTCTTCAATGCGGGATAAGCCAATCCAATCAGCCCATGCCATTTCATGGCCACTCTGCCCACATTGAAGTCCTGGTCGTAGCGCAAGAAATTTTGCACCAAAATCCTTGCAACCATGAGCCTGTGACACCAAGGCTCTGTGGACCTGGCCAGCAAGATCAATTGAGGATGATGATAAGTTTATGTAGTATTACATTAATTAATGAAAAATTCAAATTATAACAAAATCTGTGACCCATAACACTTTGAACAGACTCCGGCCTTGGGGAGAAAGACAAGGAAGCAAACGGAAGGAAATGCGAACATTGCAATCGCGATGTTTGCTCGAAGACGTCCTCTACCCAAGTGTCAAACCGATCATCAATTTCATCAGTTCCTGTAACTGTATCGGTAAAATTCAAGGCAGGAAGAGTACACGGGCGCTCCACTGATCTACCTCCCAACTCAAATGACTCTGCAGCATTCTTTTTCCTTTTGCATTTCTTGCGTGCTGGCTTCACAGGCCCAGCACTACCACTGAAGACCAGCGATGATCCCAGCACATGCTGGCACGGCCACTGGAAATTGGACATGTTGGTGATTCACTGACATCAATACATTGATTTGTTGTCCCACATAACTTTAAACCATACCTCTGGTCCAACTTGAGCAACAAATGGATTCAATGCTTGCCTGGCATATCAAGCACATTCCACAAACTAACAGGACACAATGTCAGGAAGGCTTGTTTTTGCTGATCGCTTTCTCCCCGAGCAATCTGCAGCATAACTATGGTGAGACTTCATGATTCATGTCATGTCATCTTCAATTGCACACTTCAGGCATTCAGCAACTGTAATTGCAACGTAACTGTAAAGACTCAATCACAGAATGAACAGCAACTGCGCACAAGCTGAAGCCAAAATTGTGAATCGAACATGTTGCCGCTATGACAGCAGGAGCAGATTCACACACATTGGACTCGGCTGGATGAACTCACTCCCTGTGACTTCTTGAATCGACCGAAGACTTGAAGCTAAGAACACGATACTTGCATACATGACATTGACAGAAATCTGCAACCTGCTGACATGTTTTCCCCTGTGATGTGTTTATCACCAAAAAAAACTGAAGAGGCTACTTGGCATACTTTGTGGGCGGAGGCATTGCGTCGATAATCGGGGCAAGGCGTTCCAGGACAGCCTCAGGGATAGTGCCAGGCTGACAATGAGGCGGCAGTTGCCTTTCAGGTTTGGCCTTCTCCCACTCTGTCCACGCCCAGCGATGCACTTGAGCCAGTGCTTGCTTCCAGTCTGATCTGTCGTTAGCAAAGCTTTTGCTGCAAGACTTTTTCCCCTCACTTGACACATACTGTTTTGTCATGATCTCGGCTTTGAAGCGATGATCGTTGAAGCTGAGACGCAACTTGAAGTCTTCGGGTGGATCCAACTCCGACAGGAAGTCGGGAGTGTTATTCAAGTGTGGACCATGCTCGCGCGGAGCACGTTGCGATGCCTGGCCACGATGTGCAGCATCATCAAGGACCTGCTCAGGGGCTGATCCGCTCGAGGACGAGGCCTGTGCCATTCCACTGTCCCTTGGCCCGGATATTGGATCCGGCAAGGTCCCATTGGATGGCTGTGCTTGCACTTTTGTTTCCTCGTGTGCGACCCCGGCACCACCAAGCACAGAGTGTGGACGGGAAGCATCGACACAGGGCTCCTCCGCCGGGGGGGCGGGCTCTCCTTCACCAGTGTGTGGACTGGGAGGATGGGCGCAAGGCTCCGGTGAGGGGGCGGGCTCTCTTGGACTGGGAGCATGGACACAAGGCTCTGCCGGCAATGAATCAGGAGTTGTTCGATCGTCCATGACATTCATGTCCAACAGCTGGCTTTCCAACTCCTCTTTGAGTTCAGAGATATCTGGATCTTCTTCCACTGCTGGTCCGGGCATTTGTTCGAGCACCTGCTCCTTGCGTTTTCGTGACGCTGCTTGCCTGCGAGCCAGCCCTTGCAAGCCCAAAGCTGTGCCTCTTCCAAACCCATTGCCTTTTCCACGGCCTTTGCCTTTTCCTTTGCCCTTGCCTTTGCATTTTGCTTTGGCACACGGTTTTGACTTTGCTTTGGCTTTTGCCACAGCTCTCCTCGCTCTTTTGGCCTGCAATCGAATCACAATTGAGTCACAATTGAGTCACATTTGAATCACAACAATTGAGTCTAAGCCTAGCTCAGAAACTCACTGGAAGGTCTTGCCAGGGTGCCTTTTGTTCTGCAACCTTCTCATCCCACATGTTTTGCCAACGTTGTTGCTCGGCCTGCTGTTCCTGTCGCATCAGGGCTTTCTCCAAGTCCTGGAAATCCTGTTTATCTGAGGGCTCCATGTTGTCCAACAATGCTGATAGAAAACCATCAGGCATATCTGCATCAGGAGCCTTCTGAGTGTCTGACTCTGCAGCTTCACGGCAAGCTTCTGCAAACTCTTCTCCGAAACACTCCTGACACTGTTTCAACAACTCCTTCTTGGAATTCTTGTGGGGTTGTGTCACATTCAAGTAGTCCGCCATCAATGTCAACTCCGCAAAGGTCCTTTTGTGCCCGGAGCGCAAAGTGTTTTGCACAAGTGGTTCCCAACCACACGTGGCTTTGAAATAGAGTCCTGCCTGTGTTGACAATTTCGGAGTGGCTTCACATGCTTCCCATTCCTCAGGGTTGTGAAGGAACTGCCATGAGCAACCGGCCTCCACTTGCAACTGCCAGCCCGAGCACCTGCCGCCCTCATGAACTTCGGACAACCGCCATGCCAACACTGCCCATTTGAAGGATCCCAGAACAATGTAGGTCTCTTCCACATTGCGCAAAGTAATGATTTGCCCAAACTGGGCAAACACAGCCCACAAGCCGTCCTCAGGAACATGTTGTTCTTAGAACAGAGCTATTCAATCACAGACCGCTACTTTGCTGATTCACCCCAGGCCTTCAATTTCACGTTCTGCGTGCTCAAGTTGTTCTGCGAATAGTAGCGCAGGAAGGACCATGATGCTGCAGAAACAATCAATTGTTGTTCAGAAATGGTGTCCCACGTTTTGGTTGCTAGGACTTTCGACATTTCCTTGGGGAGCTTGTGATGTGCGGCAACAAATTCTGGATTGGCTCTGAAATCATCCTTGGCCTTGTGCCAGTACCTCAGGAACTTCTCTCTGCTCAACTTGGCAGGGTGAGCCATGCCCCGACACTCCAATATGTCGGAGTTGGTCAGCAGCTGCTGGATACATGTCCCCGTGAGTTTTTGGTGTGCTTTCGGACCTGTGGCTGTTCGTAAGAGTTGGTGACAATCCTCGACGATCTTGCTGTCCGGAAATGTGGCTGTGAGAAAGCGCAACAAATCTAGTCCTGCTTGGTAATTCAAACGCCAGCCAACTGACTGAAACTGAAGGGCAGTGTAGCGCATGCAAGGATCAAAAGTCAACCTGAGATCTGCACTCAGCATGCGAGCCTTAGGCGCGCCACTGCATTCCAGGCTTTGCAAGCAAAGCCAATCTGTCTTCATCAGTTTCATGGCATTGATGGCATGGGGAGAAGGACCACTCAGCACTTGGGTGTAACACTCCGGAGGGGAGCCATACTTGGAAAATGTTGCACACCGATTCGCCAGCATCTCCAAGCCATAATCCATGACTTTCGTTATGAATGTTTCAGACTCCTGGACCCAAAACAGCAAATCATCCCAAGTCTCTTCGGAAACCATGATTGCCGCAATTCCTCTCAAACTCCAGTGCTGGTTCCAGCTAGTGCTCATGACCTGTGTCTCGGTCAAAGCGTCCTCGACAGTTTTGATCTCGTGGAGTTGTGCACTGTAGTAGTCCCAGCAAGGCTCCTGCAGCCGTGCAATAATGTGTGCGTTCTCCCAAGTCACCCATGAATGGCCCAGATAGGCCAGTTTCAGTCCTTTAGCTTCTTTGAAACACAATTGAGGTTGGTTGATGTCATCCGGACCTTGCTCGGAACGAAGGTACCACTCCAAAACCATTCGGGAGGCCGTAAACTCGGACAGATTTTCCGCAGCAGCCTCATTCCACGAAAACCACCGAGACGGTTTCGTGCATCCCCCCTTGACTTTCCAGGATCTCATTTTTTCCGGAAGCGCGGTCCAGACATCGTGGTCTGAGGCTCCCCTCATATTAAACTCGAAAGCAATGCGAGTCTTGTACTTGTCGAAGATTTCGCTTTCCTGGCTGAGGTACAAGTAGAATTGTATTGGTTAAACAAATACTGACTATATTATTATATGAATTGTACAATATTGAGAATTGGAAAAGCCTGGCCTCGTTGTTGGACTGCAGAAAACTTTCGAGTGCGTCCTGTTTCTCTGCAAAGAAGCCGCCAGAGCCGAAGGGCTTGTAGTTCAGGGTCCACATGAACGTCGTTAGGAGGACATTTTTGTGGAGTTGTCCTCTGAGCGGCCCCTTGATATCCCTATGCAGGCGATGGATTTTGTCGTAACTGTAATGTACGAGCAAGTTCTGGTCCAAGGAAAATGCGTTGGCGGCACACCCGATGCTGCCTTGATCCATCAATATGTGCAACATCGGAATCATGTCTGCAGACTGTGCGTCAAAACTCATACTGTGCACTGTGGCTGGATCCTCTGTACGGATGACTTCCCATTCTGCACCACGAAAAGTTGCTTGGTCTCCCGGGTTCAATGGGGCCAACATGGACAGCAGCTGAGAGTCCGGCTGGAAATCGGTTATTTGCAACCCGGCGATTTTGAAGCACTGACTGCTGACAGCCTGGAAAAACTTCAGGGTCGAAAGTCTCTCAATTTCTCGACGTGCCGCCAAACGTTCGACTTCCGGCATAAGGTCATATTGTCCCGGGCGAAGGATTTTGGCCGAGTTCACAAATTGAGCAGTGGCATGGGCAAAACAATTGGCAGAACTGTTGTAAAAAAGACTCACAAGCCAATCTTTCGTGCTGTGGTGGGAAGAATCAGTGACCATGGTCAGCTTCCGAACATTGAGAAATGACAAGGAGCTTTCTTGCTTGTACAAGCTCAGCATCTTCCGCTGCCACAGAGAAACAGAGCCAGGCCTGACACCGCCATCTCTGTCCGTCTCTCTGATCTCAGCCAACTTCATCATCGAGACCTTTGTGTTGCGTGCTTGTTCAATGAAGTCCCAAATCCGGTAAACGGACATTTTCCGGCGAGGGTCTTCTCCATCATCAGCAGACCTGCGAGCAATGCAACTGCAACTTCATAACTTAACTCACTTGACAAATTGATTTCAAATGAAATGATGCCCCCGGACTCCTGAATGCAGAAATCAACCTTACCCAACAGCCAACCTCCTTCCTCGCCCTGACAGTCGTCGTGAAGGAACTGCTCTCTCCAACGCTTGGTTTGCCTCTACATGCTCCAAAATGCTGTGGGCCATAGCTCCATGCAAAATCTGGAAGACAGTGGCTCGCAATTGTTGCAGAGCAGCCAAGCTATGGTTTTTCCAGGGTGACATGTTTCTGGATCGACGGACCTTCGCAGCATTGAGGACAAAAGCGAGCACATCCAAAAACAGAAGTTCTCCCTGCCAAGGGCCTGACAGTACAGCTTCTGAGTACATGTTGCCCCAAACCTTTCTCCAAGACTCCAGAACTGAAGCATGTAGTGAGGAAAGAAAGTCTTGCACTCCCAAGACCATTCCATTGGGCTGCAACATGAGGACATGGTTCCCAGCAGTGCCATGCACATCGATGCTCAAGCCATGCTGTCCAGCCGCGTATGCCTGGGTTGTAGCCTCTGCTGAGATTTTCCGGAACATATCCCAGAGGTAGGTCGACTTGGCTGCAGTTTGGCTTTTGTCCAGTAGCTTTGCAAAGAACATCATCAGCAGCATGGTACTGGCACAATTGCAATTCAACATACTTGTCCTGAACCAGGGCCACTTTTGCCAAGTATTTGAGTATGTGTGTGCATACATGTACTGTCAAGGATTTCATAATTTAAGGTTCGTGGCCTGAGGTTCATTGAACGATAATGCAAATCTTTCTCTGTCAGGATATCCTCGGACAAGCAAAGGTCTTTCAGTGTTTTGGCATGTTTCGTCAGAGCGTTTTGCTCGCCATTCTCCATAAGCTTGTCCATGACATATTGCAGATCCCAGTACAGCTGGGAATCATCAGGATTGCGATATGCCACCGGGCCAAAAGCCACAGCAAGACCTTCCATGACCAAAGAGTCTGCATTTGCGGGCACATGCTGGAAACATGGCTCAGCCATGGTCACATATTATGTGTACTGTAACTTTGCGATTTGAAATGTCAAAGTTCTATTGCACAAATGTTGAGCCATGTAATTTTACAGTTCACACATTGCCTTAACGTGGGGGGAAATGTCCCTCTTATTATTTAGGTGGAACATCCCAGGCGAAATTGAAGCTACAGAAACATGACAAAATGTCTGCACCGAACAGAGAACAACCACATGAGAACTTGTGAAGCTATTGGCCATGAGTGCAATTGCAATTTTTTTCGCCCTTGTTCCGCGAACCCCTCACGGACTTGAAGACAGCCTTGTGTCGGAACTGAAATGAGCCGCAATCGGCAATGCAGCATCCAGTAATCGTCATCAGTGCAACAGCCATTGGCGTGCTTTGGGCTCCCTGTGAAAATTGTATTTAGGATTGAATTGGTTGTCACTTTAATGTGCCATCCATACCCATGCAAGACAATGAAATGCTGTGCAACTGCTGAATTGATCTACTGAGTTACTGCCACTCAAGCAAAAATTGTATTGGGTTCAGTGTTCTCCAGGATCTCGAAGCCATGGTCGGCCTCCTGACCATTGCGATTTCCCTCATCCACGTCCATCGGCTCCGGAATCGAGCAACGTAGTGGGCAACGACTTCCCGGTCTGGTGTTTGTCGATTCCGCCCAGCGCAGGATGCAGTCTTCGTGAAACCAATGCCCGCAGTGGAGCCGGAGCAAGACTTGTTCCCCCTCATCCATGGTGTCCTGGCAACCAAAACAAATTGTCAAATGAGGACATCACAACACTCACAAGGTCTACACTGGAGATGGAGCTGAAGCAAGCAACACTCGTGGGATCCATTCCGTCCTGGCAAATGAGACATATGGGAAGCTCAATGGCCTCTGACTCTGCTTGGATCTCTTGCTGGTCCTGCTGAACTGTTCCAGCTGCAAGGGTGGCTGGGGGTCCGGCTGCTGCATCGGGAGCGGGTGGATGCTCGCGGGGTGTTGCTGCCACAACTGGTTCAACCACAGCATGCTCCAATGTCTCGGGCTCAATTGTGGGAGGGTTGGCTGGAGGCACAACATGATCAGGGGATGCGGGGGGCATCGCTGGCATTGCTTTGCTCAAAGTATGCATAGCCTTGGGAGCCACAGCAGGGGATGTGCTTGTTGATGGTTCTGCCGAAGGCATTGTTGGCATTGCTGCATGGCCGGCCTGCTTGGGCGGAGGGGGCACCCGGGGTGCTGCAGGGGCTGCGGGCTGAGGTGGCCCAGACGTTGCTCGCACAGGTGGGACCCGGATCGGGGCAGGTGTGACAGCCTTGGCATGTGCCGGCAGAGGCGCCTTTGCCGGTGCAGGTGGTGGGCTTGCAGTTGCACTTACTGCCACAGGTGCTGGGCGGGCACGTGCTGGCGGCATTGTTGCTTTCGCCCCTGCCTGCAAAATCATGCCAACGTCACCTGAGGTTGGAGCTTTCGCAAAACAGATGCTGACAGGCTTCATGAATGAGTCCTGCCAGCCCAGAGGGCGAGCAATCTCCTCTATTGCAGCGTCTGTCAAATTCAGGGGCAGCTTCGAGGCCAACTGTTCCATGAACTGTGGTTCGCACCGTCGGACACGATTGAATGCCGTTTGGAACCGCATGTGCAAGTCTTCGTAGGATATCACACCTGCACAGCCAAAGATGAAGTCTCAATTGAATGTTCTTATGAATAATAAAGCTGAAAAAACCGACCAGACGAACAACCCGTAATGGCATGATCATTCACTGACCCAAAATGACATTTCCTCTATAGTGTCCTGGCAATAACATCTGACAAGTCACGGAGATAAGAGAGCCGGCTACTTGGCCTGAGCCTCGTCAGCATCCACAGAAGTACCAAGAGTCCCCTTTGGCTCAATTGACTGAGGTACCCAGCCTCAGCGTTCATAGCATCTTCTCATCATGTTAGACAAATTGTCAAATGCACAAACAAAAACAAGTGACACAAATGGGAATTCCTGTCCCGCCTCCAGCTCACCGTACAATTTCTCCAAGCTGGCCACAAGCCTTGTCCTTGGAAGACCTTTCAATACTGTTGTGCTCCCTGTGATTGTGGCATCCTCCCCCTTGTTGTAAACATAGCCGACTGTGGGTGGTGGGAGGGGCTGCACAGGATGAGCAGGAACTGTCACAGGGCCCTGAGGCACTTCATTTCCCGAGCCCGATGCTGATGGAACTTCCGGAACCACCTGCTGATGTTGTGCTGTGGCCCTGTCGGATTCCTCCTCCTCTTCCTGTTCCGAATCGTCATCCACCTCATTCACCTGGGGGGGGGAGAATCCTGGCATCATATTCATCTGGGCATTCATCATCGGATTGCCCTGCATCGCAGCAGCCGGGTTTGCCGAACCGTGCATGGGCATCGACATATTATTCTGCATGCCAGTGCATGGGTGCATCATGGGCATGTTCATACCCGGGTTCATGCCCATCAATGTGCCGGGGTTCATGGTCATGTAAGGATGAGCTGGAAACATCATTGGGGGCATGGTCGGCTGCATCTGGCCTGTCATGACCATGTGCTGTCCATTGCCATTCCTGGAATCCGCAAGACGGGCCCGCTTGTGGCGTCGGGGAATAAGCCCTGCCATGGCTTCTGCAACTACAGGCAATTGGTGTTCCTGTAGCAATGGTACTTCAAACCGAACCCTTGAGCAATTCAGGCAAACACAATTGACAATTCAAAGTTGAAGCAACACTGCAGGACATACAGCTGACTACAGTACAGAAAGCTCCGAAAAGCACAGAGCTTCTTATTTGTTGCAGCCATTCCGAGCCGTGTTGGTCCACACAGTATTAGCAGAAACAAGCGAGCTAGTAAACATTGTCCTTGTACCACTGCCGAATCTCACTTTTGGTTTTGCCCGACCCTTTCTGGCCCGGGTGTGAACATTGCGAAATTGAATTTGACTGAAAGCAGTCAGCCAAGAGAGTCCTCACTTGTTGCCATGTTGACCGTGAATCGGAAATGTCAATCTCCAAGTCACAGAGCACCTGCAGATCCTCCAGCACGTAGTGACCTCAGTGGGGCAGCAACACTTTATTATGGTTATGTGTTATGATTTAACAAACAACACAGCGGTTTTGTTCAAAGGACAAACACATCAGGATGATTGCTCTGAAGGCACTGACACAATGCCACCTCAATTGAAATGAATCAGCTGTCAGAAGTGTATCATCATCGTCAGAATTGTTTGCTGGCACATCATGGGGTGACGGAGCTATGAGAGCCGCCAACATGGTCTTGGCTTTGAAGACAAGCAATCGATGAGACCAGGCCAATGGCAGGTCACACTGCAACAAATGTAACAAGCAATCACTGACTTGGTTTCCTTCCACCTCCGGCCAAGTAGGCGGTAGAGCCTGCACTGCTTCCAAAGCCCATTGCTGTTCTTCAGCCAAAGTCATGTTTCTGCCTTGAGCCAAGATATGCACAAATCATGGAGGACATCACATGGCCTGACCTCGCTGACAGTGGTGGCAAAGCAATTGAACAAGTAACATCCCAAAGAACCGCACTGGAATTTTGACATGAATGTCACAATCGTGCTTGCCCCTATGCAAAAAAAGCCAACATAATCTATACACATGGCAAAGGAAGAAGCTGTTATTGAGCACGGTGCTGCTGCAATTCTGCAATACAGCACAAGTAGTGAATTCAACTTGCTTGATCCTTTATACAGTTGTTCAAAATTTGTCACTTGTGCTTGTCATTCCTTTGGCTCTTCCTCTTTTTGGACTCGTTGTTCTTATGTTTCAGAAGCTGCAACTTGAATTTAGTGTGCACACCATCGCCACTGGCCATTGGCAACTGAGATTCAGACCGGGTTGGACTCAGAGCCAAATCCCCTGAAGAGCTCGAGGCAGCTGCTGCTGCTGTTGCTGCTGGAAGAACCAAGTCCGGAGCATCAGAAGCGATCACATTCGGATTCGGCAAGAGCAAAGCTGCATTGGAATCTGAAGGCAATGGAGGCAATGGAATCTCTGAACTCAATTGCATTGACTGCACAGCACCTGCCATTTTTGCGTCCACTGACTCCTCTCCTTGAAGACTTGTGTAACTGGCACCCTCCGCGTTCAGGTTGGCCTCCGGGTTCGGGTTGACCTCACCCGGGTTGGCCTCTGCCGTGGAGTCAACCAGCGCAGACGGGTAGGACTCATTCCAATCATGCCAGCCTTTCCACTTCCACCAGGAGTCTTTTGGATTATCCCAGGAGTCTGCCTCCCAGGAGTCGCAAGGATATGTCATCTTCTGGTGTTTGCTCTTTTGCTGAATCGGACGGTCGTTGTCTTCTTCCATGTCCACTGGAGTGTCCTGACTTGACTGGATGGCAACTCCTTCTGTTTGATCGTAGTTCTGCCAGCCACGACCTGCCCAATCCGTAGTCTCATGTGGTGTGGGGTCTTCGCTGCTTTGGCTTGGGGCTTCCCAAGTCCGCTTGTTGCGTGCACCCGACTCAGCCTCATGCCAGACCTGTGCTCCAGGCGGAAGCTTGACCCATCCATTGACATGAACCCACATGTTTGATGTCCAGGATGGCAAAAGGAAATATGAGCTACACAGCCACCACAATGTTGACCTGGTCTTGTTCGACAATTGAGAACATGAAATGTTAGACAGCCAGCACAATGTTCATGCAATTCACAGAGTTGAGCCAAAATGTTCGGGCAATGCAAACAATTGTCCTGCTCACACAACACAGCAACCAATATGGACTTTGTTTGAAAAAGGGAAATTGCCATTTTCATGACTGTGCCCATGCAAAGAAATTAAGACTCACCCATGCAACCAATGCATTTCAACACAGACATTCTTGCATTGTGGGCCAATTTGGAGACATTCGAAATGCAAGCTTCCATGCAAAGATTTCGCTCCACCCATGCAAAAACTCTTGTTCCAATGCATTTTCCCACAGACATTCTTGCATTACCGGCGAATTTTGAAACATCCCAAATGGTAGCTTCCATGCAAAGATTTAGTCCCACCCATGCAACCAATGCATTTTAACACAGACATTCTTGCATTGTGGGCCAATTTGGAGACATTCGAAATGCAAGCTTCCATGCAAAGATTTCGCTCCACCCATGCAAAAACTCTTGTTCCAATGCATTTTCCCACAGACATTCTTGCATTACAGGCGAATTTTGAAACATCCCAAATGGTAGCTTCCATGCAAAGATTCCGCTCCACCCATGCAAAAACTTTTGTTCCAATGCATTTTCCCACAGACATTCTTGCATTACGGGCGAATTTTGAAACATCCCAAATGCAGCTTCCATGCAAAGATTTAGTCCCACCCATGCAACCAATGCATTTTAACACAGACATTCTTGCATTGTGGGCCAATTTGGAGACATTCGAAATGCAAGCTTCCATGCAAAGATTTCGCTCCACCCATGCAAAAACTCTTGTTCCAATGCATTTTCCCACAGACATTCTTGCATTACCGGCGAATTTTGAAACATCCCAAATGGTAGCTTCCATGCAAAGATTTAGTCCCACCCATGCAACCAATGCATTTCAACACAGACATTCTTGCATTGTGGGCCAATTTGGAGACATTCGAAATGCAAGCTTCCATGCAAAGATTTCGCTCCACCCATGCAAAAACTCTTGTTCCAATGCATTTTCCCACAGACATTCTTGCATTACCGGCGAATTTTGAAACATCCCAAATGGTAGCTTCCATGCAAAGATTTAGTCCCACCCATGCAACCAATGCATTTTAACACAGACATTCTTGCATTGTGGGCCAATTTGGAGACATTCGAAATGCAAGCTTCCATGCAAAGATTTCGCTCCACCCATGCAAAAACTCTTGTTCCAATGCATTTTCCCACAGACCTTCTTGCATTACAGGCGAATTTTGAAACATCCCAAATGGTAGCTTCCATGCAAAGATTCCGCTCCACCCATGCAAAAACTTTTGTTCCAATGCATTTTCCCACAGACATTCTTGCATTATGGGCCAATTCGAAACATTGCAAATGCAAGGAATTGTGGATACATTTCAAGCCACCATGCATTTGAAACAGTGAACTCTTGTTTCTCTCAATCTTCCACTTGAGAGCAAATGCAAGGCAAATGCAGTTGTCATCAAAGAGAACCTGTGAAAAGCCCCAGCTCTTCTCTGTCCAGATGCACATCAATGAACGTTCTCTTCAGATACTCGCGCGCGAATGCGCGCGGGCGCGCGCGCACATGCGCGCATGAGTAGATTGAAAGTGCAACAGCAATTGTGTTCCAAATTGACAATTCTCAGCTTGTTCATCAGTGAAATACAGTCTAAAACTGTTCCCTTAACAGGTTTCTATACATTTTTGATGAACTTTTGATGAACTTTTGATGAACTTTTGATGAACTTTTGAGAATTTTTGAGAACTTTTGATATTTTCGACGGTTTGATGACATTTTGATGACATTTTGATGAACTTTTGATGAACTTTTGAGAACTTTTGATGACTTTTTGATATTTTCGAGGTTGACAGAAATGTAGTTTTTGCTATTTTGGAAGGTGACAGAAATGTAATTCCAATGCTTGCAGCTTCTGGCTCCGGTTTCCATTGGTAGCTTCGGGTTTGGGGTTTTTTTCAGAGTTTGCCTGCCTGCCACAGGACGTGCATTGATTGTATTGGTGATGGCTATATACAAAGTCGATGCATTCAGGGGTGGCTTGACTCAAATGTTTCTAGGGGTTTGTATTGGTAGCGGAGCTTTGGTCTTTTTTTCCAGAGGATACCTTCCTCCCTTGCTACACAATTTCGTGTACTTCTGGACCAAACTGTTTGGAGAGAATGATTACGTTTGCATTCAGAAGTGGCTTGACTCAGGTGTTTCTAGGGGTTTGTGTTGGTAGCGGAGCTTTGGTCTTGCATGCAAATTGGTATCGGAGCCATTGGTAGCTGAGCTTTCATGCAAAGAAGCTGACTGCAAAATGCATTGGTTTCAGAATTGAAACCAGAATTGAAGCAGAACACGTGCTTTTAAGAGTGTTTGGCAATCAGCCAGTCCTTCTGGAATGATGCAAATGCAGGTCTGCCGACAACGATGTGCACATTTGAGACAGGTTCAGCGAGAATGTAAATGCATTGAACACTTCCTCGAAATGCATTTCTGGCGGGCCGATGTTGCATTGAAATCAAATTGGTGCACACTTCTTCTGAACTACAAATGTATTGCAAGCAAACCGAAATGACAGATGAAATGCATTCTGTTGTGCTGGAACTGTTGTCAAACTGCACTTCGAGATGCTGTCTGGCACATGTTGAATGCATCCTGCATCTGCATTCTGTGAGCTGGAAATGCATTTGAAATGAAGGTTTGGACGTCCGTTTTGGATCCGAAATGCATTGCAAGCAAACCCAAATGACAGACGAAATGCATCCAGCTGTGCTGGAACTGTTGTGAAAATGCACTTTGAGATGCTGTCTGGCACATGTTGAATGCATCCAGCATCTGCATTCTGTGAGCTGGAAATCCATTTGAAATGAAGGTTTGGACGTCCGTTTTGGATCCGAAATGCATTGCAAGCAAACCCAAATGACAGACGAAATGCATCCAGCTGTGCTGGAACTGTTGTCAAAATGCACTTTGAGATGCTGTCTGGCACATGTTGAATGCATCCAGCATCTGCATTCTGTGAGCTGGAAATGCATTTGAAATGAAAGTTTGGACGTCCGTTTTGGATCCGAAATGCATTGCAAGCAAACCGAAATGACAGACGAAATGCATCCAGTTGTGCTGGAACTGTTGTCAAAATGCACTTTGACATCCTGTCTTGCAGGTGTTGAATACATCAAATATTGGTTGGAATTATGACAAATGTATTTGGTCACAGCCGAGACCACCATCACAACTCCTTCATCCACTTGTCAGTTGTAATTCAGAACGAGACAAGGATAGGACTGAGACTCTTTCTCCGAACACAGTCATCATGGAACCACATGACTGTGCAATGCAACACCACGTCTGCTGCTTTCTTCAACTTGTCTGCAAGGTGGAACATGACAGTGAAGCTCACATGCAACTCTCAATGGGCATCTGCACAATTGTTTTGGTCACGAATCAGGCAGCTGGCTGAATTGATCGAATTACAAATTGAGAATCATTGCTGTGCAAGCATTGCCAATATTGCAGCATGGAGGACAAGCCCCATCAGCTGCGAGGCGGAAGGATTGAGTTTCATGAGCGCTTTGAAGTTGTAGACCTTATCCTCCCAGTCTTGTTTTCTTTCTCCAAGCATTGGGCGTGGAACCAGGCAGCTCATCAAGTCAAAACCGACACAGCCATAAAGTGGAGCCGAGTCATCGATCAATCGCTTGTTCATCCGCCAAAGTTTGGCCAGTCGGCGTTCCTGGGCAGCTGCCTCATCGCCCATGTTGCAGCTCGACTTGCTACAAAGAGTGCTCCTCCTCTTGAACCAAAACACTGCAGGAACATTGTGATATTGCGAGTGATGACATTGACATGAAGCACACCGATGACAAAAACATCAAACAGAACAAGCCAGCATCCACTGAAAATCATGTTTGGAATTGTCACAACATGCTGTACATTCAATCTGTTTTGCTGGGGGCCGGCCCACTGACGATTTGCATCATCTCCTTAGTACAAGTGCGGGCGCATTTAGGAAAAGAACACACACACACACACACCCAGCTCCACAATGCAAATCTGTGTGCAGGGCTTGTCTGTCTATCACACAAAGCTCTGGATAACAGGGATTTACAAATCACAAGCACTGGCAAAGATGTGAAGCCTTGCAACACAAAGAGATGTTTTGCCAGCAATGCCACAAGATGCCAGCAGAATCAGTGAAACGGAATCAATCCTCATCACCTTCTCCATTTAATTCACCACGTTGTTGGGAATCAGCTGTGGACCTCCGTCTGACGTCGTCAAGGGTGGTACGCCTTATATCCGTCTCGTTGTACCAATCCACTATGCACAGTGTGCAATAATGGACTTGGTGTCCCCATTTTGTTCTCATGCAAGGTTGATCGTGCATCTCACAATTGAACAAACAGCTTCCTCCACAATCGCGATGACCACCGGGAGACAAAGAAGCTCCTGCTCGGTGTGGACAAAATCGGTTCCCCATTGCAATGGCCGAACCAGCAGCAGCAAGTAGCCCTATTGCAAAGAAGCTTCACTGACTCACTTGACAAATAGTAATGCTGCGAATCAGCACAGACCGACAGGTGACAGTGTCCTATTTAACATTCTGAGAGCACTCAACTGGTCTCCGATCAAGCATGGCACATCTTCCTGAAGAATTGTACACATCACAGACTTTTTGACAAACACGCACACACTCTCTCTGGAACTGTTCTCCTGGTCTGGTCCACACTGCGAAAGCAAGTGACTGAAAAGAAACATTGAAGTGTTTTGGAAACCTCTGCAAGGTCCAAGTTCATTCACTCAGATGAACATCAGATTGAACTTCATCTCGTTGAGATGCTGTGTCACAGCTGACAATTGCTTCCAATTGTGTGACACGATTCCGTAAGGAAATAATGGCTTCATCAGTGCTTGTGATGAACTCACTCAGCAATCGCCAAAATTGTGGGTTGTTGCCAAATTCAACAAAGCCCGGGCTATTCGATGACACAGCTGATGACTCAGACGCAGGAGATTCTGTCGCCACCTCCGCCAAGACCCGCAGAAGAGCGTCGGCACGCTCTGCTCTCCTCTCCAGAACCCTCTCCACTGAATGTTGCGACATGCTGTGCTCACTAAGTAGGACTGGCAATACGCTTGAAGCCACAAACCTGCAGAATGGTTCAATTCCACTCACATACCAAAGCATTACCGGCAGGTCAAGAAATTTGAACAGGAGACTATACACTGCATTATTTATTGGGACACAATGAAAAAAAACCAATAAGCCAGACTTAATAATCATGCAGAACGGCCTCCCAAACTAACCCAAGGGCCGCCACGGTGTGGGTTCCCACACTCATTGTGGAAGCACTGCCAGCAAGCACATTAGCTCATTGTCCTGCTCAGGTTGCACCCCCAACCTGTTGGCCACAGCAGTGCTGTGCTTATTAGCACAGGCCCTGGGTGCCCCACACCCGGCCAGCGGTGTGAAAGGGTGACTGGAGCGGGTGGTCACCCCTCTTGGTAGGGCCAGACTTCTGCTGCCGAGCTGCACGACTATTAACTCGAACACATCTGCAGACATGCACAATTTGCCGAACTACACTGTTCTGCCAATTCTGTTTTGCACACACAGACATTCATCAGTGGCAGTGAAACCTTGTCAATCTAAGGATTACTACGAACAATTCTCACAACATGACCTGTGGCATAGCTTGTCACCGGAAAGTAGTATGGCAGATGAATCTCACATTGTACAAGATGGAATGTGTCCGGCTTCAGCCACCTGTGGTGAATAGTCCAGAGCTCTGTTGCAATCTTGTACTTGACTCGGTCGATCAAGTCAGTACTCGAAACCACCAAGTGACTCGAATATCCTTGGAAATTGTTCACCCAATCAGGATCCATAACAATATCCACCCGAAAGTTTTGTGCGGCAAAGGTCAGACCCGCTTCTGCAGCCTTTCGCTTTCGCTGTTTCAACATGGCTTCAGTCATGTCATGTGATACTTCGAAAACTATTGTGAAACTGCATTCTGAGCCTGACAGCTCCCAAGACAATTTGCCAACATGCATCCGGGTTTGACAGTCTGAACTAGGCTTGGCTGCTTAGGACACGGCGAAGAAGAGCTTCTGGGTGTCCAGGTCGGAAGAAGCCTGCAGGACAATTGCACTCATTACCTTGAAGGAGAGCTGTGCCATTCCAGATGATGCTCTTTGCACTGACACTGTTTAGTCAGGCAAAGTCCCACTGGATGACTGCCCATACTGTTTCCTCTTGTGATGCTCTGATGGTTTTTGGAGCAATCTCAACAGCACCATCAGATTCTCTAGAGGAACTGACAACATGTGAAACAAACCCAGACAGAGGTCCACACCACCAATCTTGCAGGACTTGAATAGACTTAGACAGCAGATCAAATGCAATATATGAATCAAACACAACAGTTGTGAGTTCTGGGCCCCGGCCAAGTGCTCTTCTCAAGCTGGTTCGCCTCAGACCACAGCAGGAGCTAAATGTTTGCTGAAGTGTTTCCACAATTGGGGAGTGTAACACAATTGAGTCAAGTCTTCTCAGCCAAGGCCAAGCAAAAACTGGGGGACTTCATTTCCAGACTTGTCAGTCCCAGTCAGTGAAACTCAATTGTCGTTCAATTGTCATTGTTCACTTGCAGTCGTCTGGCTTCTTCCCGCCAGAGCCGCCATCCATCATCTAAATCTGTCTCATCCACACTGTCACGATCTGTGTCAGGCTCTTCCTCCGGACGATGTGCACGTAGCTCTCTCTCAGCCGCACTGTCAGGATCTGATGCAGGCTCTTCCCGCGGTTCATCTGGAGGAAAAACACGCCGACCGCGCGTGCCAGGAATGTGCAGAATCTGATGGGTCGGGCGGGTCAGGGAAAAGTGCTCGTTCCGATGGAAATAGCTGCGACGACTTGCGTGGATGATATATGAAGCAAACTCTACCCCGTACTCTTGTGCTTCGTCCCACATGTTGCTCTGGAGCACAACCCAGCTGTCGGCTCTTTCCAGCCCGCGAACATAATCGATATTCCTCTGAGAGTGAACGAGTGTCCTGAGGCAGTGCCGCATCCACCTCCTGACCAGCTCCGGTTCACTCATAACCCAGCATCTGCGAGCACGACGGCAAGTTGTCCGAAAATTGCAAAGGCAGTCCACAGTGAGCAACTCGTGAGTCACATGAAGCCAATAGTAACCATCTTGCAAATTCACTAGATGGTGTACCGACATTGCACCCTCTTGTTTGTTCATATCGTCATGGCGGTCAAGGCGGTTGATTCGCCATCGCACTGGTCGCCACGGATACTCGTGCCTCCAAAGAGGACGATTGACATCATAATGCAAAACATGATCGATCAATATGGGGCGTTCCTGTGGCAAAATTGGCGGATTGTTTGCCCTGAGTCGTCTCATGCGCTCCTCCTCCCAGCCGGACAAAACGTAACCATTGAGATTCGTCCTGTAAAAACGAAGCCTGTTTCTTCCGTAATAAATGCGCAGTCTCTCCGGCGTGTCGGATCGGTTGGACTCGGACCACGGGGGGAGTGGGCTTCGAGGGCTGCTGGATCTGCTCCTGGAAAAGCGACGCCAATTGAAATTATCATGATTAAACGGCGGCGGCAACGGCGGCTGCAAGGGCGAATTGCTCCGGCTACGGCCCCTTTGCATGATTCTGCTGTTTCCTTGAAACTGTCCAGCCCATTGTCACTGGAGCTATCCGCTGACTCAATCAACGATTGAGTTGCTACTGTTCAAGATCCTTCCTTGCTCCAGATTTAGAACCGTCCAGTTCTCAGCGCTTCACAATTGATCTGAGACACGACAATTGTGACACAATTCATGGACATGCAATTCATTTCCACAAGCATCACTGGATAAAGGACAATTTCGGCAATAGCTCAGGTTT